>PRKT01000125.1:395422-438953 GCA_003671525.1 Saccostrea glomerata
TATATATATATATATGTATCATGTTTGGTTGAAACAGACTAATTAGTTTAGAAGATGAAGATGGAATAATTGTGTTAAGTTAATAACGACAGCAACGACGATAATGAAAATCAACGGACAAAATTTAATCAGTAAAGTTTATTTGAACCAACGACTCAGGCAAACTTGTAATGCTTATAATAAAATACTACTAATAGTTGAACCGTTAAGAAATTTAAAATATGATTCCAACAGCTTTAGAGTGTTTTTATTTTTCAAAACAGCCAAAAATTCAAAAGAAAAATACCATGCTCCCTACTTCTTTTAAAGACAGGATGAATAAAACTAAAAAAGATGAATAGGCAAATGCTAGTTTTTAATTTCCACTGCAACTTCAATGTACAATTTTTATACCCCCCGCTTGAAAAGCGGGAGGGTATATAGTGATCGGGATTTCCGTCCGTCTGTACGTCTGTCCGTCCTTCCGTCTATTACGCTTTTTCTCTTATCCGCAACTCCTCTTATACTACTGAGTGAATTTAATGAAACTTTCACAGAATCTTTATTATATATTGCCATTGTGCACCTCCTATTTTACTTTTTATTCGACACGTATTTTAGGTTTCCCAGAGCAAAATATGGACATTGCCATTTTTTGTTTACCTATGACGTCACATAATAGAAGCTTCTGGATAACATTTGATAGGACGAGTTATTCCTCTTTACACATCCCCTACCGTAAAACAATATAAAGCAACACATCGACATTATGGGAGGCGGGGGGTATCATTTAGTGAGCTCATTGCTCACAGTACCTCTAGTTTCATTACAGTTTTCCCCCACAGTTAATTTTAATACATGAATAGTAAGATGGAGGCGATCTTCTACTTAATTTATGCAATATAATATTGGAGTTGCTTTGGCTTTAAGATTTGAACGCAGTTAGTTAACTCCAAATGTAAGGCATTAATCTGTGCTGTTTGTATTATATATCACAGTATTGTATAGAAAATTTGAATAGCAAAGCAAAACCGTCTCTAACCTAGAAGTGTGGATTGTTGTAAGGCATATATGTAGTACGAAACATCTGTTACAAGCTGTCTTCAAACATTTCTTCTAAAACATACACAAAAAAGAATAAAGTCCTTATAATGTTAATAATATTTTGTCTTTAAAAAATAACTATGAATGTTTTTCCTATGACCACTGGAATTTTATTTCTAATCTATTATCAATTCTGTACCTCCATAGATGTCACAGGTTTAAATCTCGAAGTAAACCGTCAACTGTAAAAGCCAACGGTGTTCGCAAAAGTCCTATAGAGCCATTATGATATCTCAATATGTATTCTTCATATCATTTACTCATGATATGAAGAAAATCGGAGAGGTATAAAATATGAGAATATTTTTTTCATATTTTATACCTCTCGGATTTTCTTCATATCATGAATAAATGTAATTATATTTGTTTTAGTAATAATTGTAGACATAGCTGCAGATCTGTATATGTCATCGGTTAATTAACTACCTATCACTCCCTAATTCTATGCACATTATTAAACTAATCTGTATATTTTATCCATCTATATACCCTTTATAGTCGTCTCTACAAGTGGTAAACTCGCTTGATTAAAATTACATATTAGATTGCTGAAAATTCACTTCAAGCGAGTGTATTGCCTGTAGAGGTTGGGAGGTGGATAGAATATTGGCTACAGAATGTGCCTAGAATAAGGAACTGAAAGGTAATCAATTGACCGATGCTAGAAGGCGGAGAAATTCTCATCAAAAGTGCGCAAAAAATATTGCGCCGTAAATTGCACCTTTTTTTTTTGCATAACGGGATCTGTAGCGTTATGGTCAAAGACAAATATATAAAACCATAATGTTACAAATCTGCAGCTATTGTAGACACTGCAATGAAAGTCATTTAATCTAACTGTAATTAATTCACATTGAAGTCTTTTGTCTCTGCATGGCCATTTCTCACAAGCCAGTTTCATATACCTCTCCATTTGGAACATGTTTGAAATGACCTCGTTTGCTAATACAATCTATCGTTCGCTCGTATTTTGAATGACATGTTTCATTAACTATTGTTTAATAACTAGTTTTGACTAGAGGTTACTCTACCTATATGATCAATGCAGAGTGCTTGTGGGTGGGATTGGGATGCTTACTCCTCTTAAGCACCCGCCCAAACCCCCTACCTCAGGGGATCTAAAATTTATTTTGCCTTGTTTACACTTTGCACTGTTCGTCTTTTTTCTATTTCATACTTCCTTGTTTGCAAAATGTTACTTTAACCACGATTAAGATTCAATTTGACGTCTATAATTACAACATGTATGTATAATTTTTAAATCTTCCTTGTATTTCCAAATGTTACTCTCTCCCTAATGATGGATAATACTAAACAAGTATCAAATAAAAGTTTCAAATTCAGACTAATTCTTGGCTTAATATCTTACTCATGTTTTGACATATGTTATTTTAAAGCAGCTTGCACGAATCAACATCCAACCAGAGATTGCGCAAACGCACGCTTGTGTTTCAAAATTTTGATATTAAGATCAAATTCCTTAACATAAGAAGTGCAGAAAAACCAGGTTTCATTGAGTTTCAAAATGTAAGATGACTCAGTTCTGTCATTTAGGAAAAAACTAATTTTTTGAAACAGATGTTGTCTTGAAAAGGAAATCTTTCACCGTAGACAAAAAATGACCAATAAACAAACACTATGTTTTATTTTGAATCAATATCAAATAAGTTATTATAAAAGAAAAGGGTTACCTTGGTTTCAATGTCCCTGCAGGAGAAGAAAGAATGAAAAATGTAAGTGACAGTAAGTCGGGTCAAAACGAATAATGTATTAACTGTACATTGTATGTCAGGCCACTTTTTAAGATTTTATCTTATCAAGAGTTTTGTATCAGGGTTGTTCTTTTTTTTAATTCAAGATTCCATGTTTAAAATTTTATTTGAATTTCCTACTTTGTGTTGAAAAAAAATAACGTCGAAATTTTACAGGTTCATAGACATTTGTAAAAAAAAAATTCTCGATAAATTGGCTCTGTTTTTAAAAACAATCTTTTAAAAAAGTCGAATATTGACAGGCATTTTATACAAATTGTAAGTTCATTATTTTCAGACTGAATTATATGCATTTTTTTTCGTTTGCCCTAATATGACAGGAAAAACATTGCAGGTGTGGCTGGTCGTCAGCGAATGCTTAATTCTCAGTGGGACCTAATCCCACCTCTGATGTTTTAGAGGTCCGTGGTTGTTTTGCTCCAAATATCTATTTGTGAAATAGACTTTTGATATTGATTTATTTTCATATTTCATTCATCATTACTTTTATCAATGCCAATGTTTGTAAATTATTACACGCTATGAAAACATTTTCTGTACAACCAATTGTTTTTTTTAAACACATTTAATTAATTTCAGTCATTTAAGGTTATACACCATCCAGAATCTATCGTAAAATACCTTCTAATATTGAAAGTTTAGACATCGTCTTTGCAAAATATTAATTTTGAATAGCTTTGAATTCTAGCTGGTGTTTACTTTAAAATAGAATTAAAACGAGGACATGATTTATATGTGTTTAATGACAGAGAATAACAGATCGCTGATTAATTGTTTATTACTTTTTATCATTACCTGCCGCCAGGAGGCAGTCGGTTATATGATATGAAAGTTTGAAGTCGCTGTGCGTTTCTGCGGAGTTAAAACAATTTAAATAAAAATATTTAACACTAATATAATAGTATATTAAAAAGAGCGTCTAAATTTTTAACAAGAACGCACAATAAACATAAAATTAATTTTTTTTTTATAAAGAATGAGGTAAATATTTCATCCAATCCTGATTGAGAAACTTAGGTGCGGAGAAAATTAGGACATGCGTTGGGCATAGTTTAAAGCAAAGACCGCGTTATGTACTGAGTATATCTCACAATTTTACTTTCTGTACTTAAACAGGATTTGTTGTACGTATTTATTTTAAAATGACGTGTACACATGTACGTATATAAAAATTTTCAAAAATATGGTTAAATGTTAATTCATCAAAAGACCTAGCAGGCTACAGAATATTACAAGATTAGCAGACGAGGATAATGCACGTATTACAATGTGCCAAGAATTTTCCCGCCACAACTCAAAGAAATAGAAAGAGAAGATATAGTGGCGGATCTAGAGGGAGTTTAGTTTTTTCCTCTAAGAGAGAGCAAGGGGCCCCACATATTTGTTGCTTTTTTATTAAATTAAAACTACACTGCATATCTAGTTGTAGATTACATTAAACTTTAGTTGTAAACTTTTAATGTAAATGCCTCTTAATTAAACAGGCCCAAGGTTTGTTGACGCAGAGGACCAGGGGTACTTTGCTTATATATACATGTAATACTGAACATGCATTATATAATTAAGAAAATCATGCAATGTCGTGCACAAGCGTTTAATGTCACGAGGATATATATTAACAGATAAATATAAGATATTTTAAAACAGATCACCATTTCAGTCTTTAGTTGCTTCATAAAAGGAACAATTAATTGGTTTGCGGCCGATTTTTGACGCTTGCGTCAATATATGTTTCTTGTCTGTTATTATACAAATGGTCTTCTTATTTTCTTGGAAGCAGACCCTTCGAACAAGTTTATTAATCTGTAAAGGGTTTTGAAGAAGGATAACGGACTAAACATGTGCAAGATTCTAGGTAGTCAATAAATAATTTTAGAATACACTGTCACTGCTGCTCGTACTGATGCTCCTCAGCATCGTATTCTTCGACGAAGGAGATGCCTGGCTCTGGAGAAGGAGAAGGAGGAGGAATCCGCCGCTACGGCCGGTTTGTCAGACACTGTGTGAGTTTCAATGCAACAACCGATGCAGACCATACTGCTGTTCCAGGTGTTATCCAAAATGCAGCCGTAAACGCTCTGGTCTGAAAGTAAGTCGGTGCATGTTCTGCTTAAAATTTTCATAATCTCGTATGTAAGGAAGAAAAGAGTCTAATATGATTTATTGAGTTTAAATCATCTTTAGAGATTCTGTTGAATCTCATCATTTTATTCAAATCAGTCCTTTCCTTCTAAGCGTTTTTTATCCATATGTTCCCTACCCTATTTGCTTAATTGTAACAAAGCTACACAATGAATAGTTTCTCTTTGATTTTGATAAATCCTATGCAAAAGGTTGATTATGAAGTGGCTTGCTTTACGATTTTAAATTTCAAATTTTCCAATGAATCCAGCTACTACCATTTTACGTTGGTCTTTGCAAGTCATGACATTTAATATATTTTTTCCTACAGTTATACAACTTCTTAAAGCAAATTTATCTAATTCTAACATTAATCGTTGTTTTCAGGAATTTATCGTACCTTTGCCATGTGAATTTTCTTCATGGGACACAAACGGAGACGGATCTGTTAACAAGACCGAATTTTCTCTAACGGCAAATGCAAGTCCGCACAGTACCGATGTTGCCTATGTCTACAGTATTGCAGATGTTAACGGTAATAAACTTTTTTTAAAAGTTAAAATAATATTTAAGGAAAAAAATTCTAATTCTGTTGTAAAAACTTTCCTTCATTTTGAAGAACTCAAATAAATATATGATCATCGAAACCTATCATCATAAGACTTACTCATCATTGTAGCAATTTTAAATTTCATATTAATTCATACAATACAAAATGACATACCTGCATCATCTATTTGCTGAATCTTTTCATTTACAGACGTGCAATAAAAAAGATATATAAAATACATTACTGAAATAAACAGCAAAAAGATGGCACAATAGAAATAGGATTGGTATGCAGAAAATATATGTGAATTAGTATAATTATGTAATTTTCTGATATTTTCTCCTTCTCTTTGACTGCTCACATTAATTTATAAGGGAAAATATTGATTTTTTTTTCTTAAGTCATTCCTAAAAAATCATTTAGATTAAAAAAATTTTAATAGCTTTTATGTCTTGCTAATTCTCCCTACGCACAGAAATTGAGTATTCGTTATACTTCTTATAACAAAAATACCAGAATATAAATCCAAGTACAAAATACCTCAATGAGGCATCGGACCATCAACTGGCAAGAGATGGAAATATGAAACTTACGTCATTCTAATTTGCAGCAGTTAAAATATTTGAGGCATCTCAAAAATTAAATTTTTGAGAGGGACCCCGGGACGTTAAACAACAAACAAACACACAAAATATACAATAATTGACAATAAAATGGTGGGCTCAATTCTATACGAATGTCTGAGAATTATAGTATTTCTAGTTCAAAACTGATTTCAATTTCAATATTATTCAAATTGTTATTAGTTGATAAACGTGATGACTTTAACTTTTCTATCGTTAACTTCCCTTACTTATGCAGCAGTATACCTTCATCACCTGCATACGGAGTTGATATATCTCAGTTGATTTGATACGCAAGAACAGATATGTAAAGTTAGCTACTAGTAACTGGCTACTAGTAGCTGGCTACGACAAGTGGTAAAGTTAGCTACTAGTAGCTGGCTACGAGAAGTAATTAAAGTTGACTACTAGTAACTGGCTACTGGTAGCTGGCTATATACGACAAGTGGTAAAGTTAGCTACTAGTAGCTGGCTACGAGAAGTAAGTAAAGTTGGCTACTAGTAACTGGCTACCAGTAACTGACTTGAACATTCTAGTACCTTTTGTATTAAATCATGCTAATTTGGGAGAAATGATCTGTCAGAAAAGTTTCCAAGATATCGTAATTAATAAACTCAGCTTCTAGAACCTTTCGTTTAACTTTATGCAATTTTGGGAGACAAATCTTGATATTTTAGAAGTAGATGGATATTTAAACCGAAGATATCCACTGATATTGTTGATAAAAATAATCTCTGAGCTTTTCCACATGATCTGGCACTAAAGTTACCAAGATATCGTTATTAATAAACTCAGCTACTAGTACCTTTTGTTTAAAATTAAGCAATTTTGGAAGACAAATCTTGATATTTCGGAAGTAGCTGGATATTTAAACCGCAGATATCAACTGATATTGTTGACAAAAACAATCTCTGAGCTTTTCCACATGATCTGGCACTAAAATTACCAAGATATCGTTATCAATTGACTCAGCTACAAGTACCTTTTGTTTAAAATTATGCAGTTTTGGGAGACAAATCTTGATATTTTAGAAGTAAATGGATATTTAAACCGAAGATATCCACTGATATTGTTGATAAAAATAATCTCTGAGCTTTTCCTCATGATCTGGCACTAAAGTTACCAAGATGTCGTTATTAATAAACTCAGCTACTAGTACCTTTTGTTTAAAATTAAGCAATTTTGGAAGACAAATCTTGATATTTCGGAAGTAGCTGGATATTTAAACCGCAGATATCAACTGATATTGTTGACAAAAACAATCTCTGAGCTTTTTCACATGATCTGGCACTAAAATTACCAAGATATCGTTATCAATTAACTCAGCTACTAGTACCTTTTGTTTAAAATTATGCAGTTTTGGGAGACAAATCTTGATATTCCGGAAGTAGCTAGATATCTAAACCGCTGATATCAACTGATATAGTTAATTAAAACAATTTCTGAGCTTTTCCACATGATCTGGCACTAAAGTTACCAAGATATCGTTATTAATAAACTCAGCCACTTGTACCTTTTGTTGAAAATCAAGCAATTTTGGAAGACAAATCTTGATATTTCGGAAGTAGCTGGATATTTAAGCCGCAGATATCAACTGATATTGTTGACAAAAACAATCTCTGAGCTTTTCCACATGATCTGGCACTAAAATTTCCAAGATATCGTTATCAATTAACTCAGCTACTAGTACCTTTTGTTTAAAATTATGCAGTTTTGGGAGACAGATCTTGATATTTTAGAAGTAGCTGGATATTTAAACCGCAGATATCAACTGATATTGTTGACAAAAACAATCTCTGAGCTTTTCCACATGATCTTGCACTTAAATTACCAAGATATCGTTATTAATAAACTCAGCTACTTGTACCTTTTGTTTAAAGTTATGCAATTTTGGAAGACAAAACTTGATATTCCGGAAGTAGCTGGATATTAAAACCGCTGATATCAACTGATATAGTTAATTAAAACAATAATTTCTGAGCTTTTCCACATGATCTGGCACTAAAGTTACCAAGATATCGTTATTAATAAACTCAGCTACTAGTACCTTTTGTTTAAAATAATGCAATTTTGGGAGACTAATCTTGATATTCCGGAAGAAGCTGGATATTTAATCCGCAGATATCAACTGATATTGTTGACAAAAACAATCACTGAGCTCTTCCACATGATCTGGCACTAAAATTACCAAGATATCGTTTTTGAAATAAACTCAGCTACTAGTTCCTTTACAAATGTTGAAATTCTTGAGGTTGCTGGCTTTTTACACCGCTGATATCAACTGATGTTGATGAAAACTTATATGCTTTTCCACATGATTTGGCAATGCAGTTGTCACGATATCGTACCTAATAAACTCAGGGACTAGTACTTTTGTATTATATGATGCAATTTTGTGATACAAAAGTTGATAGCGAGCGGTATGTAGCACGCCTGGTCGATTATAATAAATTGAGGTGAAAGAAATAAGACGTCAAGCAGACCAAAATGAAATTTTTTTTAACATTGTTTCACATAGGTGTTGTTATGTGCAAATTGAAAGAAATAAATTCCATAATTATTAAAATTTTATTGACATTAAAGAATTTGACGTAAGTCTTCCTGGAGCCATTAGCTTTGTTCTTTGTAACAATATTGTTTACGAATGGTCTTTGAAATATATATTTGAAAAAGAAATTATAAAACATAGATAGGTAGTCCGATCCTTGGGTTTATAAAATTAGCAGTTATGTAATCAAAAATACCCATAGAAATATCTCTGAATCCACAAATTTAAGTAAATTTATCCACAGTATTTCCTAAAAGTTAAAGATTAAAGTTAATCAATTTATGTAGGTGAAATTGAAAAATCCTACATAAATTGATTAACTTTAATCTTTAACTTTTAGGAAATACTGTGGATAAATTTACTTAAATTTGTGGATTCAGAGATATTTCTATGGGTATTTTTGATTACATAACTGCTAATTTTATAAACCCAAGGATCGGACTACCTATCTATGTTTTATAATTTCTTTCGTTCGATAATATGTCTTTCAAAGACCATTCGTAAACAATATTGTTACAAAGAACAAAGCTAATGGCTCCAGGAAGACTTACGTCAAATTCTTTATCGTCAATAACATTTTAATAATTATGGAATTTATTTCTTTCAATTTGCACATAACAACACCTCTGTGAAACAATGTTAAAAAAAAATTCATTTTGGTCTGCTTGACGTCTTATTTCTTTCACTTCAATTTATTATAATCGACCAGGCGTGCTTCATACCGCTCGCTATCAACTTTTGTATCACAAAATTGCATCATATAATACAAAAGTACTATAGTCCCTAAGTTTATTACGTACGATATCGTCACAACTGCATTGCCAAATCATGTGGAAAAGCATATAAGTTTTCATCAACATATATCTTGGTAATTTTAGTGCCAGATCATGTGGAAAAGCTCAAATATTGTTTTAATTAACTATATCAGTTGATATCAGCGGTTTAAATATCCAGCTACTTCCGGAATATCAAGATTTGTCTCCCAAAATTGCATAATTTCAAACAAAAGGTACTAGTAGCTGAGTTTATTGATAACGATATCTTGGTAACTTTAGTGCCAGATCATGTGTAAAAGTTCAGAGATTGTTTTTATCAACAATATCAGTTGATATCTGCGGTTTAAAAATCCAGCTACTTCCGGAATATCAAGATTGGTCTCCCAAAACTGCATAATTTTAAACAAAAGGTACTAGTAGCTGAGTTTATTTATAACGATATCTTGGTAATTTTAGTGCCGGATCATGTGGAAAAGCTCAGAAATTGTTTTTGTCAACAATATCAGTTGATATCTGCGGTTTAAAAATCCAGCTACTTCCGGAATATCAAGATTGGTCTCCCAAAACTGCATAATTTTTAACAAAAGGTACTAGTAGCTGAGTTTATTTATAACGATATCTTGGTTATTTTAGTGCCAGGTCTTGTGGAAAAGCTCAAAAATTGTTTTTGTCAACAATATCAGTTGATATCTGCGGTTTAAATATCCAGCTACTTCGGAAATATCAAGATTTGTCTTCCAAAATTGCATAATTTTAAACAAAAGGTACTAGTAGCTGACTTTATTAATAACGATATCTTGGTAACTTCAGTGTCAGATCATCTGGAAAAGCTCAGAGATTATTTTTATCAACAATATCAGTGGATATCAGCGGTTTAAATATCGATCTTCTTCTAAAATATCAAGATTTGTCTCCCAAAATTGCATAATGTTAAACAAAAGGTACTAGTAACTGAGTTTATTAATAACGATATCTTGGTAACTTTAGTGCCAGATCATGTGGAAAAGCTCAGAGATTATTTTTATCAACAATATCAGTGGATATCTTCGGTTTAAATATCCAGCTTCTTCCGGAATATCAAGATTTGTCTCCCAAAATTGCATAATGTTAAACAAAAGGTACTAGTAGCTGAGTTTATTAATAACGATATATTGGAACTTTTCTGACAGATCATTTCTCCCAAATTAGCATGATTTAATACAAAAGGTACTAGAATGTTCAAGTCAGTTACTGGTAGCCAGTTACTAGTAGCCAACTTTACTTACTTCTCGTAGCCAGCTACTAGTAGCTAACTTTACCACTTGTCGTAGCCAGCTACTAGTAGCCAGTTACTAGTAGCCAACTTTACTTACTTCTCGTAGCCAGCTACTAGTAGCTAACTTTACCACTTGTCGTAGCCAGCTACTAGTAGCCAGTTACTAGTATCTAACTTTACATATCTACTAGATAGAAGTGCTTTGGTAAAAGTCTATTTTGCTTTTATTCGACCCATTCTAGAATATGGTGGCATTGTTTGGGATAATTGCTCACAAGAACTTTCAAATCTTTTAGAAAATATTCAAGTGGAAGCTGCCCGAATAATAACAAGACTTAGGAAAAACTCATCTAGAAAGGCTCTGTATTTAGAATTAGGTTGGGAATCATTAAATAAGAGAAGGGAAAGACAAAAACTCTTGTTATTCCATAAAACTGTTTATGGTATAGCCCCTCTCTATTTACAAGAAATGGTCCTTCCTTTTGTACCACCAAATCATGCATGGTTACAATCTTAGAAATAGTAATAACTTTAATTTTGTCATACCTCAAGCAAAGACAGTCTCATATTTCAACAGTTTTTTCATTTCTCCCAAATTAGCATGATTTAATACAAAAGGTACTAGAATGTTCAAGTCAGTTACTGGTAGCCAGTTACTAGTAGCCAACTTTACTAACTTCTCGTAGCCAGCTACTAGTAGCTAACTTTACCACTTGTCGTAGCCAGCTACTAGTAGCCAGTTACTAGTAGCCAACTTTAATTACTTCTCGTAGCCAGCTACTAGTAGCTAACTTTACCACTTGTCGTAGCCAGCCACTAGTAGCCAGTTACTAGTAGCTAACTTTACATATCTCGCAAGAACATTCTCTTTGTATGAACAATTTCTAAAACGAGGTAAATTATTGACAAGCAAGTTGATGAAACAAGAATATCAGCAGTCTCGTTTAAAGTTATCATTTCGTAAGTTCTTTGGTGATACAGTGACCTTGTCAGCAAATTCAATTTATCATTGAGTCAAATGCTGACTGACGTTTTTCATACTAATTGTTAATCCATTATTTATACACTGAATTGACGACAGATTTTTTCCGTTATTTCCCGATCATGACAAGGAGAACACCGGCAGCAGGGGATGCTCACTCCACCATGGCACCTGATCCCACCTCTGATGTTTCGGAGGTCCGTGTTTGCTCTGCTCCTATTTTGTATTGTTTTATGATATTGAATACTGTTCGTTATCTCCACATCCTTCTTGATCTAAAAAGAAATCATAATTCTCAAAATAGTTTGAAAATGATATGGATCAAAATTTTCAAACTTATATTTTAAAGACATTCAAAGATATATAAAAAAAGTGAGATGTATATTTTTTTATGGGATTACCATCTAAATTTAATAAGGGATGAGGTAAAGATTAAATCAATTTGTGTTCATCCTAAATCACAAATTTTGAGTACATGATATATTTTTTGTTTTGTGACATAGAGTAAAATTAATTTTCTTCTTCACTGTTTGATGAGCAAAAACGTGGAGCCCATTTTCTTACTTTCAGTCCCTATCAACCACATATGAATCAAATGGTTGCTCCATTTTTGGGGGGAAAATGCAGACAGAAAATTCTGATTTAAATAAAATTTCAAACTAATCCGAAATTGACGTCCATTATTTGTGTTCTAGATCAACCAATTCCACTGTACAAACAAATAACACTTTATTGAGAAAAGATGAAATGGATTGAAAATGAAATTCGAGCTAAAAATTTCAATTTAGTGCTTTCTAAGACACCCACACCACATTGCATCCACCCAATCTATTGTCAATCATCAAATGTTTTGATTGTAACCGTTGGAAATGACGTAAGCTGCACATTTCAAATCTTCTCAGTCACTGTGCTGCTGTTTTTTTTACACTATACCTCTTTATGTTGCAAAAAACTATTAGAAATGTGCAGCTCAAAAGTATTTCAAAGAATATTTGTATTTTATTTTTTTTTTCGAAAAAATCAGAAACGTTGAAATAACATTACAAAAATGTATACAGGTTCTATATTTCATTTCAGGAGACAAAGTCCTCTCAAAGGAAGAATTGCGGAAGGCACCGGTAATTTTCGCATGTTAACAGTACATGTGTGCAAACAACATCATTAAAAGATTCAAATTTTGAAAATCTTTATTTGTATGTTTAGCTTCAACTTCGTATGTGTTTTATGTGTCAATGCAAGAGCGGTTAGTTTCGTTCTTATGTACCAAGACGACTGTGGAACCAAAGGGACTTATAGGTGATTGAACAACCTCCATGGGTCATATGGAGAGGGGTCTATGTTGTCACTTAATGCTTAATAGAACATATTAGCTGGACAATACTTATCCTGTGGTAAACCTCTTTGATGCTCCCTAAATCAAATTTTTTGGTTGCATTCAACTCCTGGTTTTCAGGTAGAAATCTCTCTATACAACCATTTACAACTTTGCAGCGGACAATTTATTTTGCTACATTGTTTTTCCAATTACATTATAATTCGTAAGCATTCTTATTTACTAAGCTTTTTGCTCTACCAAAGCCATAAAAATGCCATTATTACTGTGAATTTGTTGAACATTTAGGAAGGATACAGGTACTGTATACATGTTTTTCCCTCATGCATTCCAATTTTTTTCTTCATTTATCGTCGACCTTAATTCCAAAGCATATCTTTCTATCCAGGAAAAACACACAAAAGAAATCACCATCATTCGTTATTATCTCCTTTTATTTTCTAGCAAATCTGATTCAGTCTTTTAGTTAGTTTATCATATATTTTCTTCGACCTTTGATGTTTTGGAGGTTTATGTTTGCTCCGCTCCTAGTTTGTATTGTTTTATGGACTTAAGAGTTTGAATACTGTTCATTGTCTCCGTATATTTCACGGTAAAGTAAGGGATATATCAGTATAATGTTAAAAAAGTGGCTTACATCCCATTTACTACAGGAAATACATGTATGCAGCATTCTGGTTCTTCTCAAAAGTTGCTTGCCGCTTGAATTCTCACTACTATGTTTAGGTCTCTTCTGTCTGTGTTAACTGCGAATTTTACGCACACAATTCTTTGATGAATGATCATTGCGCTTATTCTGTTCTTCGATTTGTGACAGTATCCACGAATGTTAAATATCTTCATATTATCCAGTCTATAGCAAACTTGCATCTTGCATGGGTATTTGACCTTTCTTTGTTGTATCTTTTTCTTGTATGCAACTTTTTGAATGTTTCGGGCTTCAGAAAATGTTCAATCAAGCCTCATTCTTTACAACTCGCTAAAATGTTAACGTCAGCGAAGATGAAACTTCAAGATTATTGCTTGACCAATCATAAGCTGATTAAATTACGAGGTCCATTTTAACTGAGCCCTTTCACGATAACTGTGGTACTACGCATTTGTAGGGCAAATAAGCTAACTAGTAATGGCAATGTTTTGTATAGATTAAAGATTTGTATATGTTATAGTTAGATACAACATATTTTTAACAATTGCTTTTACGTCATTATAATTAATATATCATTTTGCCCTATTAAAGAGTAGTACCGCGGTTCTCGTGAAAGGGCTAATTATAAAACTTAAAAGCATTTAAAATAAAGAAGACAGTGTAAAGATTGTATATCAAGATCATGAAAGACTCTTTATTTTTCTTGTTTGAATTCTAAACACTTAAAAGGCAGGAATGTTGCCCCGTGGAGTTCTTCTTCTGATAAAAATTAGTTTTCTAATAAAAAAAGAGAAAATTCTTCTTGAAAATCAAAGAAATAAATATCTTACTTACAGATTCTAAGCAAATTTAAATTGGAGAAAATTGAGAAAAAGCATTGGAAATGAGCTGTTAAAATCATTTATTGAAATGCAGAAGTTGAATACACACCTGCATGTCTATCAGAGTTATTTATTTAAGATGTTGTTAATAAATTGTGTCAAGTACTAAAAAAGATGAAGCAATAAACCAGACAGCGGGTTTTCTTGGCGGGTGTAAAACTTGGCGTTTTGCTAGCTCAAAAGTATACTAACAATTTTGGCGTAATTTATTTTTGTGGCATACATGGTTTTAACACCTTGAAAAAGAACAATTTGAAGAATATTGATGATATTTGCAATTAAAATTTTAGCGGGCAACTACCAACACTCTAAAAAAAGTTTTACTTGTTGCTTTTAAAATAAGATATTAGAATAAGAAAAACTAGTAATTATTAGTAATCAATTTAGTCAGAATAGCAAGTAAATGACTATCATTGTTAGTAATTGTAAACATAATTAGTAATAAGGATGAATTCATTTACTTATAAAATGATTTACTAAGTATCAATACTTAAAAGGAATTATATTACTTAGGAAATGAACTACTCATTTTTAGTAAATCATTATTACTTAATTTAGAGTTAATATGCTTTCTATTTACTAGGTTTTATGAATTATTACTAAGTAATTCTGAAATTAATTAAAATATAGAATATTATTACTTGGGAGAATACTAAGTAAATGAAATACTTATCATATTAACTCAAACCGACATTATTTCTTTGTAATTGTTTTATTATATTTAGCAATAAAACAGTTAATTCCAACATCAAAAGCCTTCTAAATTGAATAATTTGTATATTTTTAAAGACCATCTTAAAAATGGTTTAAAGATTCAAGTACTTAATACAGCATTTTGATTAGTATAACTTTTTTTACATGAAGGAATATTTAGGCGAAAGATAACTCCTCTCAAACAATTAATATGACAATTTAAGAATTCAATCCTGATAGTAATTAGACTACCATTTTAAAGTAATTATTTGTATTGCAACTGCTCTGAATTCTCCTTGATTCAGTAAATAAATTATTGTTTTAAGTAAATCACTTCAATACAATTTAAACAAGATGTGTTTGTGAAACACTAATGCCCCCCATATGGCAACATAGCAAAGGTTTAACTTTTCTTATATGCAAATTCAATATATTGGTATTTCTTGATATCTCAAAGGTCAAGGTCAAATGGTCAATGTTATTGGTATCTAATGAAAGGTCCTACTACAAAAAATACATATCTGAAATATGAAAGCACTAGCCCCAACCCTTCAGAAGTTATGGTCAAGTTTCTTTCTTATATGCAAATTCAATATATTGGTATTTCTTGATAATTTAATTTTACTTTCATTGGGTGAATCATTCAGAGGAACATATAATATTTTGTATAACATAACTTTCCTACGTCACAATGAGTTACGTCAAAAACGTATTACTCCGCTTGACGTTACTTTTAAAATAATGCTCACTTTGAAGCCTTTTTTGGAGAGAAAATTGTCTCATCGTCTACACTGAAATTAAATTATAAGGAATAAAGTTTATTTCAACTTATGTTATACGATATAACATAACTTGGACAGTTTACGCTTTTTTATAAACCGCTGCCCCAAGGTATGTTATATCGTATAACAAAAGTTGAAATAAGCTTCATTCTTTAAATATCGCAAAGGTCAAGGTCAAATGGTCAATGTTATTGGTATCTAATGAAAGGACCTGCCACAAAAAATATATATCTGAAATATGAAAGCACTAGCCCCAACCCTTCAGAAGTTATGGTCAAGTTTACCAACTTTGAAATGTAGATCAAACTCCAAGGTCAAGGACAAAGGGTAAGATTTTGTGGTACCCAAAGAAAGGTCTTGTCACAAGGATGAAATATGTAAAGTATGAATGCACTAACCCTTACCTTTGTAAAGTTAAAGTCAAGGTTTGCTTTTTAAAAGTGGGTCAAACTCCAAGGTCAATGTCAAAGGGTCAAATTTCTTGGTATCTAATGAATGGTCTTCTCACAGGAATTATATATATGTAAGTATGAAAGCCCTATCCCTTATCGTTCAAAAGTAATGGCCAAGGTTAAAGTTTTTTTCACAAGGATTGAAATCGTCAAGGTCAAATGGTCATGCTTGTTGGTATCCAATGAAAGGTCTTTCAACAAAGAGTATATATGTGAAGTATTAATGTCCTGGTATTTACTGTTTAAAATATATGGCTAAAGAAAAAGTTTGGAATTAGTAAAAGTGGGTCAAACTCCAAGGTCAAGGTCAAATTTGGCGATACTCAAAGATAGGTCTTGTCAAAAGGATTGGACATGTGAAATATGCAAGTCATAGCTCCGCTAAATCAAAAGTCTATTGAAGTTACTACAACACATGTTTCGATCGAACACGTGTTTACTCGATATTTATTTAGACCGTCAATTTGATTGGCTATTATATTTATGGAAAACCTGTCCTACAGGTATTCGAATAAACAAATTGACCGCAATGGACGATCAGTTCTACAGAGGAATATATAAGAAAAATCTTTAAAAATCTTCTCAAGAACACCAAAGCCATTGGTCATTTATATGGAAGAATTTTCAGAGAGCGTAGATTCAAGTTTGTTCAAATCATGACCCCAGGGGTAGAGAGGGACCTCAATGAAATTTCAATTTTGTAATATTTGCTTGACCAATCATAAGCTGATTAAATTACGAGGTCCATTTTAACTGAGTCCTTTCACGCTTACTGTGGTACTACGCATTTGTAGGGCAAATAAGCTAACTAGTAATGGCAATGTTTTGTATAGATTAAAGATTTGTATATGTTATAGTTAGATACAACATATTTTTAACAATTGCTTTTACGTCATTATAATTATATCATTTTGCCCTATTAAAGAGTAGTACCGCGGTTCTCGTGAAAGGGCTAATTATAAAACTTAAAAGCATTTAAAATAAAGAAGACAGTGTAAAGATTGTATATCAAGATCTTGAAAGACTCTTTATTTTTCTTGTTTGAATTCTCAACACTTAAAAGGCAGGAATGTTGCCCCGTGGAGTTCTTCTTCTGATAAAAATTAGTTTTCTGAAAAAAAGAGAAAATTCTTCTTGAAAATCAAAGAATCAAAGAAAAATAAAATTCTGATATCTTTATTTTTTTTATTCATTATAGTATATATAGAGTGATTAGACTACCAGATTTAAGTAATTTGTTCTGCAGCTGCTCTAAATCCTCCTTGATGCAGTAAATAATTTATTGTTTTAAGTAAAACAATTAAATATAGCAATTTAAAAATATTTTAGTAATAGCTAGTAATCAGTGGTAAACTGTAAGTAAAAACCAAGTAATATGTTATTACTTACATACACAAATTTAAGTTAATATAAATTACTAAGTAAAACTTTTTTTTAGAGTGAAAATGCTGAAATAAGCCAAAATTACTTGTAAACACCCCGCTAAAATTACCCGCTATACTTATATTTTCCCGCGGTCCCGCCAGTAATAGCGGGAAAATATTGTATTGAAGGCACAGTGCATTATAATGGAAGGTTCCATTAGTAGCCAATAGCTGTCAAGCGTAAAAAACAGGTTTTTGAAATGTAATTCAGGTATTCACTTCTAGCCGCCGTGTGGCACGAGTTAGACAAAAATGGACGCCCAAGCAATTCAAAGACAAATCAATGATACTGTACGCGCGTCGAATAATGAAATGCTGAGCAGTTTCTCGAAGCTTCTCGACAATAGGCTTACAGAGATGCAGAAAACAAGAAATGAGAACCAGAAAGCTATTGCCGATAGACAAGAGGCTAGAATTGAACAAGTCGTGTCAGATGGATATAAATTCAAAAAACGAGGCAACGAAGAGCAGCACAAAAACAACGTCAAGGTCATATAAAAAAATGCAGGAGGCCAGTAAACATTTGGAGGAACGCAATATTGAAGAGGCTCAACGTAAAATAGCAGAAGTTGTGGACATTATAAAACATTGACAAAAATTAATAAAACTTACAGATTCTTCAGAGGCGGGATGGAAGGCAATTGACAAGTACATTAAGAATCCTATAGCATCAGATTCCGACCCTACCCAAAGCCAGTGTCGACACAGACAACACCCAGCGAATCTACATGGAAGCCTGGGCATTGCTATCGCTGTAACAAGAGAGGTCATTGGAGAAAGGACTGCAAAGAAAAAAAAGATGACAATAGATAAGTGCTTTTGTTTATCAAGATAATCATTTGATTAAGCAGAGAAACGGCAGAGAGTATCATGACAATACAATTCAGAAGAATCATGCGTGATAAATACAATGAAGCGCATTGAAGTGGTAAAAGTTTCCGTTTGGATGAAACGTTCTGAGTCATGTTTTGAACGTCAATTACAACATAATGACACGCCCATATTTTTAGAAACGAGAGGGAAATATTCGTCGTAATGTTTTAGGACACCCCATTCTTCGCGACAAGCAATATGAGTTACACTGAAATGGAGCTTTAAAAACATTAGAAGAGAGAGGTAGAGACTCTCCGCTTCTATAAAACACAAATTGCAACGAATGTGTACATATTTTGGAACTTATCATGTCTATTGAAGTTACCACAACACATGTTTTGATCGAACACGTGTTTACTCGGTATTTATTTAGACCGTCAATTCCATTGGCTATTATATTTATGGAAAACCTGTTCTACAGGTATTCGAATAAACAAATTGACCGTTTTATCCATTTCTAAAGAAATGGGCGTGTCATAAGATGACAATAAATGTTCTAAAGATAGCTCAAAACGTTCCATTCGAACGGGAAATTTTACCACTTCAATGCGCTTCATTGTATTTCACCTGTAGGCTATTTATGGGAAAATATAGGTCAGTGGGCGTTTGATTGGTGCAAACAGGTATATTTTGGACGTTATTGAGAATGGTAATAAAATGCCATTGTTTACCACACCAGAACCCATAGAACTTAAGAACAATAGATCTGCGTTAGAAAACGGTGAGTTTATAGAAAAAGAAATTGAAAAACTGCTCAATAAAAGTTGTAAATCCATTGTCGGTTTGTCATGACCTTGACTTAAGGTTATTTTGGCTAGTCCAACATCACTGGCTGAAAAAATGTAAAGTCTTCTCCATGCTAAATATTTATAATGGAGAATTACTTGAAGAAATGCCAGTTATGTTCAGACAAACAAAACCCGGTTTGCTGTCAGATTGACAGCTTTCCACCTGGTTCATTCTTAGACTACATAACTGCCTGTTGAAGGAAACAACAATATACATTTATTGACGAATTCGAGGGCAACATGCGTTTTGTCGCAACCAAGAATCAAACTTTTTGCCTGAGGCCGTTAGGCCGAAGGCAGACAGTTTGGTTCGTAGGTCGACAAAACGCATTTTGCCCGAGAACTTAGTCAAAAAATGTTATGTTATACCTTTCATTTTATTTTTTTTGGTCGTACATGTTTTTTGTACCGTCTTCCGTGAAATTACCTCAGGTCCGTCACTGTTGAAAACGAATGAATGAAAATGAGAATAAGCTCTACTCATTCTGTTACATAAGCGGTCCAACATCTCATCGACCGGTCTAACATCTCACTCAGCGGTCAAACATCGATTTTTTATGCCCGCTCAGCAAAACATTAGAAATTTTAAGCTTTTTTCGAATAGATTTGTATAGGAACAAATTTTTAAATATATAACAAAATTTATTATTTCATTTTTTTGTCAGGGAAATTCTAAGTCATATATCAGAAAACTCAGATTATAAAGTTGCAGAAAACTTGGGTTGTGAATGTTTATGTATACATGAGCATTGTATATAGGCTATGACTCTTTTTTCTATTGATTGAACGAATACACCAAATACGTTACTTCTGGAAAGCAGGCAAAATACATGTATGCTTATCTACCCTCTTCGAAACATAAAAAATGCAACATATGTTTAAAAAAACCTGTAAATCTGTAATAAATATAAATACAAATGGTACCAGACAGAAGGATGGATTGTAAATAATCTGAATGGCTTTTATTTGTTGCTCGAACATATTTTTGAGCAGAAAAAGTAAGAGTATATTCATTGAAAGTTCATGGAACAGAAAGGTAATTATAAACTCATTTTTTCTGTTTTAAATAAAGTTATTTTTAATAATACTAAATTCATAGTATTGTACATTGTTATGGTGATTGTTACCTGCTAAAGGCATGGCAATTTGAAAATAAGTACATGGTTTTACAAGATATACTCATTTGTCAGAATTTATTTTGTTTGCCTATGAGAATGAACTCTACTTTGACTTCTAAAAGTCTTTTTTAACTTGAATTTTTAGAATGAAGATATCACTTTTACTCCTGGTGCTTGTGATCACGTGGTGCCTGCTTGGGGACTCGTCTGGTGCCCGCAGGTGGCGGCGCCGATGGCGCGTCAGGATCAGGGTCAGAAGAATCCTTACACCCATTTGTAAACTGATGTGCAAAGTAAAGTGTGTAACGGCTTGTAAGCTATGCATTCCAGTTTGTGGAAGATCCTGCACAGGTTGTGTGGCGGAAAGAGAAGTATTGTAGGTTAAAACAATGCTTAATCAAAAACATTGTCATTTTGTTTTACAATACTATGTTTTATACGTATCTTTAACTCTTGACTTAGGAATTCTTTTTCATTGTTTAGAGTTCCAATACCCCTTCTCTTCCTTGTGACTTTACCGTTTGGGACAAAAATAGCGATGGTCATGTGAACTTCGAGGAATTTTCTACTCTTGCTACTCAGGTAGTTGCTGCGAAAGAACTGACCTTGGCTTTTCAAGCTACAGATACAGATAGTAAGCAAAGATTTTATGCATTATTATTTGGACAATGTACTATTTTGCAGCAATCAAACTTTAAGACAAAATCAACTTTAATTGTAATTGATTACATGTAGCCAGCAACTTTCGAAGGCTGAACTCCACAAGGCATCCTTTCTGTTCAACAAATGTTCATAATTCGGAGAACAAATAAAAATATTGACAATAGTTGACTAATCCCCTGTTTTAACTTTATTTTGAATTTCTTATAAAAAGTTTATGTCCAATTTGCCTTGAAAGATTTCATTATTATTCGTGTTTGAATCGATATTTTACGATGGCCGATATCAGCCTGTACATCTTCCGACTGCTTTTAAAATTTGTACATCTAAAGTGTTTAACACTTACATATGATATCTATGTCTCCATATTTAATCAATATGCAAGAGCATCAATTTTTAAAAAAAGTTAATTAAGGCAATTTTTTAAGTAACAAGTTGATAAAACAAGAATACAAACAGAAGTCATCATTTTGCAAGTCAATGACCAAATCAGCAAATACAATCTTTCATTGGGTCAATAATGCTGACTGCATGACGTTTTCCATACCAATATTGTTTGGTTATTATTTAACTGATATTCTGTTCACCCGAGCATGACAAAGAGCACATGGCGGGTGTAATTGTTCAAAAGGGATGCGTACTCCTCCATGGCACCTGATCCTGCTTCTGATGTTTTTGGATACACGGCTTTTCTCTGCTCCCGTTTTGTATAGTTAAAATGTACACTGAGCTTGAATTCGGTGTTTCATCTCCATATCTTACAGTAACTGCTTCCGTCTTCACAGAGTCTTGTATCTAGTTGTTGTTTGAAGGTCTTCAATATTTTTTTAGATTAATTTTCCTTTAAATGAAACAAATACCATGACATATATAAAGATAACAAATAGAATTCAAGTTCAAAAGTCCATTGAACGTCACTAAATAGGAGCGGAACAAAATGGACCTCCAAAACATCAGATGTTAGATTAGGTCCCATGGAGGAGTGAGCATATCTCCTGCCGACCGCTCACACTCGCCGTGTTCTCCTTGTCATTATCGGAAGAAACGGAAAATCCGTCAACAATTCAGTGCCTACATTTGAGCAAATTCAACCCTCACCATAAGCTTCCATATGGGGGCAACTGTGATTCACAAACACACCTTGTTTTTTATATTTAGGAAGAAGAAAAACTTAAATCATGCTTACACATATACAATATGAGATTTGGACAAAATTTGAAGGAACTGAGACCATTGCAAGTTAAAGCTTTGGAAGCCCTTATCACCCAGGATACAATGTGTATGCTCCCCACTGGATATGGGAAAAGCCTTGTATATGAACTATTTCCTATCATTTCACAGGAAATTTTTGGACAGTCATGCTTCGTTATCATTTTCGAGCCATTAAATGTGATTATTCAGCAGCAACTTTCGAAACTTGGAGAACATGCCATAAGATTGAATGATAAGAATGATGAATCTGTTTTGCAGAAATTAAAAAGTGGTCAATACACATACATCTACACCCATCCAGAACACATTATTGGGAAGAAAAATATATATGACATTTTAGTTTCTGAGGTGTATTCATCAAAAACAAGCATCATTGTTGTTGATGAGGCACATTGTGTCCTTGACTGGGGAGAGGAATACAGGCCAACATTCCAATGTATTAAAGACATGCGACCAATCTTACCCCATGCAAAGATACTGGCACTAAGTGCTACTCTAACTGTCAATGGCCAAAAAGATGTTTCTAAACACTTACTGATGAAAAGTTACAAAATCATTTCATCTTTGCCAACAAAGGAAAATATTTCCTTAGTGATTGTAAGGAGAACACCCCTCAGCAGTGTAGTTTCTTGTAAAGAAACATATAATTTTGTGCTTCAACCTATTTTAATTACAGGATCTAAATTCCAAAGGACAAAGTTTTCCTTTAACAATTATTTACTTAGGTGGAAGTATGGATTGGGTAGGGTACGCCTACGAATACGCAAAGAAACTACTGGGGGAAAACATGTACACAAGTCAGTCACACATACTCGGAAATTGTCGAGTGGCCATGTACCATTCCTCTGTAGGAAATGACGATGAGGTCAGTTTACATAAATAGTAAAAGTATGTATGGCAAGAAAGTCACTCAAAAGTATCATCAAGAAAATGTGTTTTAGACTCAGAAATGTGTTCTGGTAACCCCCCCCTCCATTTCTTTAGTGAGAGGGATAATCAAGCAATTTCAATCGATTTCTTGCACCAATTATATTTTTCTTATGAGAAAATTGTCTTTATCAGGACCCTGATCTGTTGGCGCTTATAATGATCAGTCTGTCCGTCCTTCCGAGATCTCTTGTCCTGGCCTGGGGGCCATGAAAGCTAGATGAACTCACTTTTAATCTCAGTCTCACTTTTCCACTATCTGAAACATTTCAAATGTAATTGGGCTAAGATGAGCAAATTTTTCTCTGTCTGCATCTGCACATGAACGGAGTCTTTTTGCTCCAGAGAAACGCTCACGGGTCAGCTGGTCACCTCCAATGTGGACTCTAGTGCTGGATGTGATTGGTTCCCCAGCAGCATTAAAGATCTCGGCAATATGATTTTCATATGAATCCATTATGTCAATTACATCGGTATACTTTTGCTCATTCTTCGCCAACACAGGCAATGGGATAATTTGATGTTTTGTGCTTATGTCATGAGATACTGGCTGCAGTTCCTCAGTCACTGTTTTTGCAAGTACTTTGTAATCCTTAGATACCTTCAAAAATCTGGTAAGCAAACACAGGGTAAGCACACTGTACTCATGTCTGATCACACGCCAGTCCTGTTTCTGTGGTAAAAAGAAATCAGCAGACAGGTGCATGAGGGGCACTTGAGGAGCAATGTTTGGCAAGGTATGGAAGTCTCCATTCTGGATGATGGCAGCAGAAGCAAACCAGTGTTCCATATGCTTGGACTGACCCTGACGCTGATGACTTGCAGTCAGCTGGAAATTAACATTATCTCCAACCAGGCGGAACCTTTTTCCTTCCTTTACAGCATCTATAAGCTCCTGGTTGAAATGTCCCCCAATCTGCTTCTGTACCTTTAGCAGAACACTGTGTGACACTGTAACTCCCAAAGGTTGAAGTCTGTCATAAACCTGAAATTTTAATAAATTTTTATCATTATTATTTATCTTACATATTTCTTCATTTAACTTAAAAATAATCTGGTTTTACTTTGAACTTGAATACTTTAAACATAGAAATACATTTTTCACCTTTTGGTGTACCCTTTCATTTACTAGTGACAAGGATATAAATCTCTGAATACGGGACATGTCTTTGAATCTTCTCTTCATAAGGATCCCATACACAAGGCCACATTCTGGTATTATTTCTTTATAGTGAGCCACACTTTGTTGCTTTTTTGAACATGTTGATGCTGAGAGCAGCACATCTAAAACTAATGGATTAAGTTCCACCATTTCTCTTACAACACATGTCCAGTCAAAAGTAACTAATGCAGAATAGCCAGTGTCATTTATGTAGCTCATTCTTCTCTGTGTGGAGTATTTTGAGTCATCCTCTATTTGGGATAGAAATATTTTCCAAATGTTTTGTCTGAGATTTGGAATATTGTATATTTTTTTGGCCAATATATTTGAGGGTTTGCCATTAAATAAAGATACTATTAGGTCCGTAGCATCACTATGATTGATGGGACTAGTGTCAAATTTATGAGCTGCAACAACCTTGTCAAGTAATATCTCATCCACCAATGTACCTGCATTTTCAGATTCAGGCATATCAGATTCTTGGGTCTCCCCTTGTTCTTGTGCAGGTAGCGGACTACAAAAAAACAGAGGATACACGTGTAACATGTATAAAAAAAAAATACAAAATTGAAAAATTTTGATGAGATACATATAACATTTGCAGAACATTTTTGAGACTTTTGGGTAAACTCTAGCTCTTTTACATTGATATAATTACAAAAGGCCCAGGGGCCACATAGCTCACCTGAGCAATTAGCTAGCAAAAAGCATATATCAGATCAGTACTGAAAGTTTACTGAGGGGGGAGGGGGGATTTAAACCACTAAACGAAATAAGATTTTTAATTAATTTTTGTGTGAAATGCTATTAAGATATATAAGTCGTAATATCATAGAGAAAATAATAACTTCAAATCTGTGTCCAAGTACCTTTAATTTGGTCTAACAAGTGTCACATTAGGTTTGAATCTAGGTCACAAGGTTACTCAGGTGTATCATTGGTTTTTACAGGTAAATGTGAGTTGATTTCAATGTTGTATGAACATGATGAAGCCACATGTATGTGCTAAAGTTTTATGCTTTAAATACATGCAATACTTTTCTTTAATTGAAAAATTTTTTCAGTAAAATTGTATTCCAGCGCTTCAATAATGCATATTTCCTCTGCACACTATCCTTTCTATCAAGTCTTGTCACTTCCATTATTAAAACCCAATCTATTTTCATGATTACATGTCACATACAAGTAATTTCATATTACACTGTAAAATTTCTTTTTTAGACAAATGTTAGTAAACAATAGCACCAGCACCCATGTTTTAGATTAAACTGCTTAACATTGCTTAATCCAGCATTCAAATACATTTGAGTTCACTATTTGTTGTACGTCAAAATCTCATCATCCATGATTTTTGATTTTTTAGTTTTGCTAGATTTATTAATATAGGTTTTAAAATAATTAATATATATAAACTAAAAGTTTTTAACTCTCATAGCAGTGAAGAATTCTCTAATTGTGATGCTTTTAATATTTGCCTCTAGGCCTATGTTATTTTTTAAAATATGAAAGAATAAAATAAGAATTGAATATGGTAAAGAATAGAATAAATAGCAAGAGTACCTAGTCTTAGCCATAATTTCTTTTGTAAAACAAGTCCTTTATCAATTCAAATTTCAGTTTTTCAGATATGAATACAGAAATTTGATGGGTGTAGAAATGTTCATCATAATTAATTTAATACATTTTATATGTGATATCTATATCATTCAAAGTATTTTTGATATTATTCAGTTTATGTGCCTGTTTATGTATAATCCATAAAGTGGGAAAAGTGGGGATCTAACTATGTCCTGACTTTGTTAACAATACCTTTTGTAAGAATGTACAAGGGGGGGGGGGGCTGTCATTCACTAATTCTGCAAAAAAGTATTTGCAATTAAAGAAAAGTATTGCATGTATTTGCTGCATAACACTTTGGCACATACATGTGGCTTCATACAACATTGAAATCAACTCACATTTACCTGTAAAATCTAATGATACACCTGAGTAACCTTGTGACCTAGATTCAAACCTAATGTGATACTTGTTAGACCAAATTAAATATCTTATTGAGCTATCCAGCAGGCTATTGAAAATTTAACGGCCATTTCGTATGTCGCTGTAAACCTGTCAGTTTGTTTATTTTCAGTTTTCTTGGTCTTAAGTCGAAGAAAAAGAAAAAAAGAAATGAACCCCCCTCAGAAACCAATATCGACGAAGATAAAACCGGTCTTTTGGAGCCTCGAACCAATCAGAACAGCCGGAAATCATGTGCAGTTCCCAGCGTACCTCAGTCTGGAGATATCGTGCGTCAATCACAGGACTCCGAAGAATACGATAGGTCAAATCCAGAGTCGTCCCGCCCACAAACCGACCATCAGCCGTCTGTTGACGATACCAGATACAACTTCCGCCACGAGAAGATCGGATATGCTGTCCTTGTAATTAACAGTATATTTGACAGCCAATCTGAAAGAAAAAATGCTGCATGGGATTTATACTTCATGTGTGAAATGTTCCAGAAGATGGGGTTTGAAGTAAAAGTTCTTCAAGACCTTACTTCTAGAGAACTTATTACTGAAATGAAAAGTAAACATAGTTTTTGATAACATTTTGATCCAATGACTCAAAATTCATTGTAAAAATGAATTAAGATCTGGAATCGTTTGAACTTTTTTCATTTATTTTATTTCAGTGGCTTAACTGATTTAAATTTAAAGTGAGCTTGTAAATGAATTACAGATATACAGAAAAGCATTACTGACGAATCGGACTGTTTTGCTTGTGTCCTCAGTTCTCATGGTATGGAGGGACAAACAAGCACTAAGGGGAAAGGCCCTGAACCTTTTGTACGGACGGAACATTTCTTTTACACCAAAGACGGGGTCGTTAGAACCACAGAACTCCTGGAGTTATTTAATAACCAAAACTGTGAAGCTCTGAGAGGAAAACCGAGGATGTTTTTTATTCAGGTGAGGTATAAAACTTTGCGAAGTAGACAAGGAATTTGTAAGGAATCTTACCACCTATTTAACATTGAAATGGAATGTTATATCTCTTCTGATTTCTCTTATAGAAAATTAGGTCTTCAGATATGACTACATGTATTTCCGTTGAAATTTATGTGAATGGACTATTCGCCGCTTTGGTGTGCGTTAGTCAAGTGATCTAATCCCTGCTGCGAGGGCTAATTCCGGTTTATCCGTTAGATTTCACTTTGAATATGTATATAAATCGGTTAAAATCATTGGAGTTAAAATATTTTAGTTTTCCCACAACAAGAGCAAGTTCCTTTGCCTGGCAAAATAGATCAGGGTACCTTGGGGAACTGTGATCTCGTAAGTTCCTCAATAACAGTATACAAGAAACTTTGCTGTTGCAACCATATACATGTATAATTATCAGACCTTACTGACCGAACAATGCAGTACTGAAGATGAAAGCAAAATAAACAACTATAGATTAATGCACGGCTTGATTTGAGAATTTATAATTGGAGTGGAGTATTTCTAGGAAATGAATGTGTTTTTTTTTTTACATTTGTAATATAATATGGTAGATTGATATATCTTTTTAGGCCTGTAGGGGTAGACTTGACATTCAGAAAAATGACGAAGTTGACAAGGGTGTACATGTACCTGTCCACATTATTAAACTGACCAAAGACGGAAAAGCTACAGATGCCGATGTTGGAGGCATATATGACGATTATGATTTTAATGTTGTCAGCCTTAATTCAGTGTATAAAGAAAGAAGTGTTTATGGTTTATCTGGGCAATTTACTGGAAATTATCGACAAGCACATGGAGGTTATGTGGTGAAAGAGCAGGCTGTAATGAGTAACCAGCCAAGAGAACCTCCTAGTCGCACCAAAACGTACAAAATTCCAAATCTAGATACAGAACCACAGAACATAGAAGTCTTTCAGATTCCTTGTTTCAATGACTTCCTGGTGATGTTTTCTTCTGCAGCAGGTGAGACTTTCTGGCATGTGATTATTTTAAAAAAGATTTTAAATTTATTTGATACATGTCGTGGCTTTCAAAAATGTCTCTTTTATCACCTTTGTTCAGTAACTGTTTCAAAGTCGCATAAAGAAGTATATCTCAAGTTCGCTTCAAACTATCGTCCTGTTACCCGATATAATATTTCTAACATTTCTTAATAAAGAGTAGAAAAATATTGATGAATATGGCGCTAGTTTGATAATAAAACCCGTTTGTTGTTTCTACTTTCTAGGCACTATAGCATGGTCCGATCAAGGGAAGGGTGGTTGGCTAATGTACTGTCTGTACCACGTGTTCCGGGACATCACGTACACAAACGAAGATCTTCTGACGAGTCTAACAAGAGTCTGTGGGAAGATGGCGTTTACCATGGAAACGTATTGTCCCAGCACCCCTCACTACGACAAAGCCAAATCAGCTGCCTGTATATATCACAGACTTACCAAAGATATTTATTTGTAACCAGCTGTCTCTTATGTATGAGAGAGAGAGAGTATAACAAATATGAAGGGTAAAAATATTTGATATTTGTTTTGTTTTTATTTGCTTGGTTTATTTTGTTCCGGTTATATACTTGTCAAAATTTCTAAGTCCCCACTTTTATTTTTTCAAGAATTCCAAAACCCTTAGCTTCAATTTACTAGTTGCTTACAAATTTGCCTTTAATTTGTAATACTTACCTGTCAAAGCCAAAAAAATGTAATCGAATGTGTAATTACTCGACCGTGACCGTTTTTGTTAAAAAGCATGAAGTTCGAGTTCCATACGTTTTTCGGGTGTATTCTTCATATTTTTTTACGTCCATGAGTTCTCCATCTTTAATTGATAACGAAAAACAGAAAAAAGCTTGAATAAAATGCGGTGTATGTCCACACAACAATGTGCAAGTGAAGTTGAAATGCCCCAAGCTGGTCGTAGTTAACGAAAGTTCTGTTTTCTTTCACTGTATGACGTTGTTTTACTTAAAAGTTTTTTAATTACCGCAAGAAAAACCTACAAAGCGTACCTGAATTTCTTTTAATCGTTACAAATCGCTAGATTTTCAACAAACACCACAAAATCATCCTACAGTTTATCCGGAAAAATCAATGGAACCGGAACCGGAAGTGTCCTCCCCTCAATGTCAAACTGGAGGAGTGGGGGATACATGTAAGAAGACATGTAACTTTTGTTGATAAGGCACAGACAATTTCGATAAGCCCCCTTGTCATCCAAATCTCAACCCTAATAAGAGGATGCATGGAATAAGATAAACCGGAGTTTAAGACAGCTTTTCCAGCAGCAGAATCTAGTGGAACTAGAGGACGACCTAGTCTCCACATGGAAAAACATTCAATAAAAGAAATTTAAATAGTGTGAACTCTTTGAGGAACGGTAATCTTGCTGTGAATTCGTTTGAATGGAGAATAATGCAGTATTTAACGTTGTGAATTCTTAAATCACGGGTGCCTTAATTTTTCTGCATTTTGTGTTATGGCGCTTAAATAAAAATAAATTAAGTAAGAAAAATTATTTTGCTACTTTATTATCCTGTATATTTATTTAATTATACTGTTCAAATAATTTAATATAAGAGGGGTGTAAAGCAAAAACTTGCCTGGGGTCTTAGAAATTTTGACTAGTATAGATTATTTTTAGCTTATTTTTAATTCCTTCTTATAGAGAAATAAAGGTAGGGTGTTTTTTTTTTGCTTTTGTTCAATATCGACTTCCTCCTAAATAAGAAAGGGGGTGGGGTAAGCACTTGTGTTATGGCGCTTAAATAAAAATAAATTAAGTAAGAAAAATTATTTTGCTACTTTATTATCCTGTATATTTATTTAATTATACTGTTAAAATAATTTAATATAAGAGGGGTGTAAAGCAAAAACTTGCCTGGGGACTTAGAAATTTTGACTAGTATATATATGAGAGAGAGAGAGAGAGAGAGAGAGTGAGTTACTAAAAAGGGTAAAATATTATATATATGAAGGGTAAAAATTTACATATGTTTTTTTACTGCTTGTTGTTATTTAAGTATATTAACATTTGTTTGGGTTATATTTTGTCGTAATATTATTTTCTATTTAGTCAATTACATCTGGACAATTATTAAATTATTACTGAAGTTTATTAAAAAAGTTTACAATATCGTTTTCTTATTAATATTATAAGGACAAAGACGCACCCTCTCTATCATAATAATAATCACCCTCACACACCTCGACACAACAAAATGTAATAATATTTAAGGAGTCACTGTCTAGTTAGTAGAGTATGCCAAGACATCAACGTTGATATCCTTGGCATACCCACTCTACAAATTAGACAGTGATTTCGTATACATGTATTTCCATTTCATTGTGAAATAAAATTGTAAGGTAAGATTTCGAAAATGTGGTCTGTTACATTTAAAGTGCACGAGTCCTACTATGTCTATTTCAAAAGTTTCTGCCCACCAACGTCAAACACAAAGACAACCGCACAAGATTCAAATTATAGACCTCCTTTGCTTGGCGAAATTTACATTCCTGTAGAATTCATACATTTCAAATTCAGTCTGTGTCGATTCCTCGTGGCCATTTGTACAGTAAACTAGAGGTACTGTGAGCAATGAGCTCACTAAATGATACCCCCGCCTCCCATAATGTCCATGACTCGTCCTATCAAATGTTATCCAGAAGCTTCTATATGTGACGTCATAGGTAAACATATAATGGCAATGTCCATGTTTTGCTATGGGAAACCTAAAATACGTGTCGAATAAAAAATTATGATAGGAGGTCACAATGGCAATATGTAATAAAGATTCAGTGAAAGTTTCATTAAATTTCACTCAGTAGTATAGGAGGAGTTGCGGATAAGAGATAAAGCGTAACAGACGGACGGACGGACGTACAGACGGACGGAAATCCCGATTACTATATACCCTCCCACTTTTCAAGCGGGGGTATAATAAAAGCAAGATGCAGTAGCGGAAATAAGTTTAATAATAAGCATAGTAGCTGCAGAACTGTACCTCTCCGAAAAAAAAAATACATGTATTGACAGACCGGAGAAATGTAGCTCTCCGAAAAAGTATATATTGACAGACCGGGGAGCTACAGTGCCACCCATTGAAAAAAAAAACTGTATATCATTGCGCACAAAAAGTTGCACTTGGTTCTGCATTAATTTTTCAAAATTTCTTACCTCAGTTGCAAAAGCTAGATTTAAAGTAAGGCTTAAATCCTCTATCAAGTACTTCCGTAGTTGACATCTGTACGAAGTGCATTGGACCATATTTTCTTGCAAACCAAAATGGAAGTAAACATTGGCGAAATTTTCAAAGATCTTCATTTAAGCGCCAGGATCGAGGGCTATTAACAATAAAAGGAATATTTTCTTGTGGAAACAGTGCAAGAATATGTTAGGAACACAGCCAGGCTGAGGGTTATATTAGTCATATTTTGAGATGACAGTTTTGAAAAAAACCTGGAGAAATAAATCGAGAAACAGCGGACTTTTTCGTGCGCAATAAATATACAGTTTATTCAATAGGTGGCACTGAAGATCTGCAGTCTGTCAAAATACTTTTTTTTTTTCGGAGAGCTACAGTTCTGCAGTTATAAGAATATAAGTTCCGTCAGTTGTGAAAGCGTATTGTCAAAGCTTAACCTACGTATATAAGGTACATTGTACATATTTCCTGTTGAAAGAACTGTTTTTAATAATTGTTCAAGTAATTTGATTTTTTTTCTCTCACTACTGTAAAATTTTCTTTTCTTTCCACCATGGATAGGGGTTTGTTGTGTTCTATATCGTGTATGTAAAGAGTTATCTTTCTTTTATTGAAAAAATATATATAATAAATGTGCGCTGATTTATTTTTAAAAGTTTTTTTCTTACTTTTAATTAACGAGAACAGTTATGTAAGTCAAAGTTTATTGTCTTTGTAAAGCATTTGCTTTTTATTGAAGTGTAAAACCGGAAATTGTTTATTTCATTAAATACATTAAAAAAAATTATCTTTCATAAAATTTTATTATTACTTTGTTCCATTCGGGTTTTTCATAACTGCGCTCACTCTAACGGTTGTACCTTATTGCTTAGCGAGCTCTATAGGTAACACGTTAACAAATTTTGGATCCTCACTCGAGGATAAACGGTGTTTAAAAATGATTAAATTTGAGATGTTAGTAGGCCTAATAAACTCGAAGAATTGAAAATGTCGTACAAACATTATCAGATGATTCGCCCGATAAATTAAATGATATTCAAATAATTGTTTAAAAAAAATTTTTTGGAGACAGAACAACTTTTGTTTTTATTTCAAGAAATTCATATTTTCACGATGCTAAACGTTTTAAAAAAGTAGTCTCCCTTTCTTAACATTGTCAAGTTGTTCATTATTCCTTAGATATTACATGCCCTCACCTTTACTATTCTGGGCTTGACAATAATCAATATATTATGTATTAATTTAATTTTGTAGATTTATAATGCTCATTAAACTATTGCAAAAAAATTAAAACTGCGTTAAATTAACAAAACGATTCTTAATTGGAAATATTGTATGGAATAGCCTGGAATACTCTACATTGACATCTTACAGACGGACATGAAGCTTATAACATTATAATTCTACAGTATAATGATACGCTCGTCAGAATTATAATAAATTTTGAATCCCTTAACAAGGGAATCTGTTACGAATGTATAGTAAAGAGAAACGCTACTTGTGACTTGCACTCAGACTTTACAGAGTTTGAGTGATGATAGGCAATATTTAAGAGAATGAATTGACGTTATTTGTGGAAGACTCGACTGTGGTTTTCTCTCTGAACAATTTTAAAAAGTCTAAACAAATTTTGAGTACAGAAAAAAAAATGATAAAATGGAATCGATATTAGTTTTTGGGGTGTACGAAATTTGAGAATGAACTTCGGTTGTACTTTAGATTGTTTATATATGAATAGATGTGTAAAGATATTTGAACAGATATGATCTCTAGTCGCAGTCGATCTATTTTTAGTTCACCTTTAAAATGAGTAGAACAAGTGCACGTCATTCAAAATATATTTGTGGTATTGGAGTTATCGCCCTTACTTAGAAAATTGCAAAATAAACTTTTTTTATATATTGTATAAAAATATTGTAATTTTTTTTTTATCAATGCTATAATTTTAAATATATATTTTTAATCTTCAAAATTATAAAAAATTATGAGAAGATTTTGTAAAAATTAAAGTAATTTAAAGTTCTGATTATAAAAAGATTTCATCTGAAAATAAACGTAAATTTTAAGTATAATTAATTCCTGGTAATATATTTAGACGACAGACACCTTACTATTGCATTAATTCGTTACTGAAGCTCTACTGGTTACGAATTATTTTAAATTTTGAATCCTCTAAAACAGAGGACAATTTATATTCCAAGGTATGTATCTAAAGAATGTTAAGGATTTAAGAAAAAAAAATCCACAATAACCTCAGGTTGTTGATTAAAAGTTGGTATAGATTTGAAAATTCCTAGACTTAAAGATGCATATGAATGTAGTAAACAGCTTTTTGTGAATGGAAAGAACTCATGGTCTGCATTTATACAGAAAGTAAGAAAATTACTGAATATTAAAGATGAAGTTATTTGTTATGGGAAATATAAATTTAAGTCATTTTGTCATAAAATTTTATTAGATTATTATGTGAAGAAATGGTATACAAGCCATAAAAGTTATGCCGATGGCAAAATATCCACATATGTAAAACTCAAACAAAATTGGGGTTATGAGAATTATTTATCAGTTGTTAAAAATTTTCATCACAGAAAATCTCTATGTAAATTAAGAATTTCCTATCACAGATTACAAATTGAAGTGGGAAGATTTACCAATATTCCTCGAGAAGATCGATTATGTAATAGATGTAACTCTACCAACATAGATGATGAAACTCATTTTTTAATAACATGTAAAAAATTTGATCATCAAAGAAAAGAAATATTTCAGTTAATTAATCATAAATTTCCACTATTTTCAGCTTTAGATGATGAACAAAAACTTTATTGGTTACTCAATACAGAAGATGAGGAAACTCTTTATTTTGTGGGCAAATTTATAAATGACAACATGTTAAAGTAGTATTAATCTTTTACACATACATGCATATTTGATGTATTCCTTTTAGACAGGATTATTTTTGAAATGATTTATGTCAATTACTAATTGTATAATGTTTTGCTATCCATTGGCTTATCTTTTTCTTATTATTGTAACAATCTCATACTTTTATGTTATGGGCTCTAAATTAGAAATAAAATGTTCTGTTCTGTATTATTCCAATAATTTTCTACATAAAATATCTCATACCGACGACGAGGGTACCCCATTTGACCGCATCCCCCTCCAGTTTTCAAGATAGATTTTGCAAATTTGTTTTGCGAATTAATTATGCATATGTCAGCAATGAGCATTTTATGAGAAAACACAAGCTTTTGAATTGAGAATGTTTTTTTTCTTGTCCCCCCCAAATTATTGCATATGGAGTTTACTTTATACTGTGCATACAGAGGTTTTAATACGACGGTTTGTTATGACCCTGACTTAAGGTCGTTTCGGCTAGTCCAAGATCACTGGCTGAAAAAATGTAAAATCTTCTCCATGCTAAATTTTTGCAATTGAGAATTACTGGAAGAAAAACTAGCTCTGTTCACACAAAGAAAACCCGGTTTGCCGTCAGAATGACAGCTTTCCACTTGGTTTTCCTTTGTACCGGTATATAAATGCCATTTTGATTTCTTTTTTTGAAGGGGGATCACTGAGCAAATTCAGTCGAATCCACACTACATCACACCTAAACATTCTTAGACTACATGAATGCCGAACATAATTTATTATTTTGTTCTTTTAGTCAGGGTAATTCTAAATTATATATCAGCAAATTATATTAAGTTGCAGAAAACATACATGGGTTGTAAATGTTTGCATATGTGTTCACAGTAAAACAAATAAATACTGATAACAACAATGTGACTCAAGTGAGTCTTGTAGGCTATGGCTCTTTGTTTCTGTTGATTAAACGAATACACCAAATACGTTACTTCTGAAAAAGCAGGCAAAATATGTTTATCTACCCTCTTCGAAACATAAAAAATGCAACATATGTTTAAAAGACCTGAATATCTGTATTAGATATAAATACAAATGGTACTCACACTTTGGAGCATTACCCTGAGACAGAAGGATGGATTGTAAATAATCTGAATGGCTTTTATTTGATGCTCGAACATATATTTAAGCAGAAAAAATAAGAGTATATTTCATTGAAAGTTCATGGAACAGAAAGGTAATTACTCATATCGTATAAACTCATTTTTTTGTCTGTTTTGAATAAAGTTATTTTTTAATAATAATAAATTCACAGTATTCTACATTGTTATGGTGATTGTTATCTGCTGAATGCATGGAAATTTGATAATAAGTACATGGTTTTACAAGATATACTCATTTGTCAGAATTTATTTTGTTTGCCTATGAGAATGAACTCTACTTTGACTTCTAAAAGTCTATTTAAGTTTGAATTTTTAGAATGAAGATATCGTTTCTACTCCTGGTGCTTGTGATCACGTGGTGTCTGCTTGAGGACTCGTCTGTACCTGGAGGCGGCGTCGCCGGTGGCGCGTTAGGATCAGGGTCAGAAGAATCCTTAAACCCATTTGTAGACTGACGTGCAAAGTAAAGTGTGTAAAGGCTTGTACGCTATGCTTTCCAGTTTGTGGAAGATCCTGCAACAGGTTGTGTGATGGAAAGAGAAGTATTGTACGTCAAAACAATGCTTAATCAAAAACATTGTCATTTCGTTTTACAATACTATATCTTATACTTATCTTTAACTTATCTTGACTTAGGAATTCTATTTTATTGTTTAGAGTTCCGATACCCCTTCTCTTCATTTGTGATTTTACCGTTTGGGACAAAAATAGCAATGGTCATGTGGACTTCGAGGAATTTTCTGCTCTTGCTACTCAAGTAGTTGCTGCGAAAGAACTGACCTTGGCTTTCCAAGCTACAGATACAGATAGTAAGCAAAGATCTTATGCATTATTATTTGGACAACGTACTATTTTGCAGCAATCAAACTTTAAGACAAAATCAACTTTAATTCTAATCATTTTAAATATTGATTACAGGTAGCCAGCAACTTTCGAAGGCTGAACTCCACAAGGCAACCTTTCTGTTCGACAAATGTTCATAACTCGGAGAAGAAATGTTAATATTTCGGAGAACAGATAAAAGTATTGACAAAAGTTGAACTGATCCCCTGTTTTAACTTTATTTTGAATTTCTTATAAAAAAAGTTGAAAAGTTTATTTGCGCTGATATCGGCCATCGTAATATGTGTACTCTCTACATCAGTTTTCCATGTCAGATAATTGACATTTCCATTCCTTCACAGAAAGAAAGCACAGCGACAAGAGTTACTAAATATCTTCTTTTTTGAAGTAAATGTAATTATGAATGAAACTAGGCAAAAAATAACCCTTCGATAAAAAAGAGTCAGAGATATTCAAATTGATTAGAATTCCTAATTTTCAAGAACAGAAAGTTATGGCATAAAGAGTCTTCAACTGGAGAATACAGGCTGGGGTCTGTAAATATGGATACTGCAATCATAGGGGACGAAATATCGAACATCTGTATCATAATTCTTCAATGTGTTCATGTTCACAAAATAAATACATAAATAGCATCAAAACATACAATTTTTCAACACGTTCTACAATAATTTCCTATGATATATGAAATGCATTGGTCATTTGCAAAAACATTTGTTAAAAATATTCTGATCGTGTACAAAAGTACTTTAAAGTTGGGTTTAAAAAGATGCTTGGGTTTCTGATTGACAATATTAGTTTTTTGAGACTAGGTTTAAAAACATTCTATTGGAATCCCCATGGGTACCGATTGCATCCCGTTATTAACGAACCCATTTTTGCATTCATATGATGCAGAGTATATTCAGAAACTTCTAAAAACTTAATGAAAAACGAGATGACTTTCACTTTTCCATCGTACTTACTATCTTACCTATGAAGTAATAGACGTTTAACACTTACATATGATATCTATGTCTCCCATTTTATTCAATATGCAAGAGCATCAATTTTTAAAAAAAGTTAATCAAGGCAATTTTTTTAGTAACAAGTTGATAACAAGAATACAAACAGTTTCGTTTTAAGTCATCATTTTGCAAGTCAATGACCCAATCAGCAAATACAATCTTTCGTTGGGTCAAAAATGCTGACTGCATGACGTTTTCCATATTGGGTACAAGTAAATTCGGCACTTGGTGAATTCGGCACTCAAAGAAAAAGTGAATTTGTCCTAGTGAACTCGGCACCAGAATCTGGTTAATTCGGCATCAGATTCCGGTAAATTCGGCACCTTTCATTAATAAATCGAGATATGTATTACTTGAGATTTTTCCTTAATACTTTTCTTTGACTATTTGATGATTAATGAATTTGCCTTGAAGAGTTATTTAACTGAAATTCATGTATTTGTCTTTCTTGATTCACAGACACTTGTTTGAATTTATAAGAATTCCGTAAATATTTTATTTATTTTTTTTATTTATATTTTGTTGTTAATGTGTTTTTGGTGACATTTCATTTATTGATTTTTAAAAAAAAACTAATTAATGTCGTTTTTAACGTATTGATGCGTATAAACGGGATGTCGTTTTTTATGGGATGATGCGTTTAAAATAAAATTGTTATGAAATAAAACTGGATACAAATTATAAACATTTATATCTACCTTTCAGTTCTGGTATCTTCTTTAAAATTTTTATTTTAATTTTCAAAGTCATCGGTAATTTATGAATTCTCTTTGTCCCTTTTCAATAAAGAATTTTGAATTTTAATTCGAACTTAAACGTACATCATTGAATATTGTTAAAGTTGTATATGGCATATTTTTGATAGGTACAGACTAACAAAAATTAAGATTTTTCTATTTGTTTTGTTACTTTGTAAAGACAAGACTTTCCTGTAAATTATACAATATAAATCGATATCCGAGATCCAAAACAACCAACCAACCTTTTCCCGACTCGGCATTAAATATCAGAAACATCAGTTTCTAGAAACGTGGGGATATTCAAGTTCCGATGTGGTGAAAAATATATTTTGATAAATAGCAAATATCATGTAAATCTACACATAATCTCCCATTTTTATTGTTTTTTTTAGCTTGAATACGTTATATAGCTTTTTTGATTCTCAATAAAACTGGATGAAATTCTCACGAAATAAAGATATGTTAATGGTTATTAAAACATTATGCCATGTTCATCTTGCATGATGTAGTTGATATCATTGTAGCTTTTATAATTCATTGATGAAATCCTTCGATAATGAACAAATTTTTTAAAAAGTCTTACAGGAATTCGGCACAAAAAAGGGAGTTGGGGAGAGTTTGGGGAACATCCGTTACGGTTCCTGTTATACTAGTATTAACACTAGTTTACTATTTGTTAAACCAATCAACGAATCCCTATTCAACATCTATTTACTTCTGTAGTGACCGCTCCCACAAAAATCTTTAAATGTACTATATATTTTTTTTGTTATCATTTTATTTGTAACATATTAACGTAAGATAATCCATTTCACATCTAATCAAAATGTTCTACACTCGGTAATAAAATACGTCTGGTTATTTAACACGTGCGTTTACAACCCTAATTACACGACCTCATGTAGATTCCTATACCAAGCCTGCTGCTTTGAGAAGAATTTTTATTGAAGTGAAATTATAATCATTAGGTTAATTTCTTTTTATATTGACTTATTGATGAATATATGGAGCATGATGATCTGTCAAAAATCGAATTTAATCAATGTTAATTTTTTTTCAAAGCCCGAAAAACTTGGAAAATAACCCTAATACATGTACATGGGCTAAAGCAGACGATACATTAATTGTACATTTATGTTCCTCGATACTAGTATACAATTTGCCAAGATTTTGATATTAGAAAATTGCTATTTTATCATTCACTATCATTTTAATATAAAACAGTTATGAATATCGATGATATTAAAAATATTTCCTTACTGTCACATTTTTTCTAGATTCGTGCCCTGTATTCTGTTCCTTGTTTACTTCTATGGTGAATGTTTAGCTGCTGTATTATTTTAATTTTTAAATTAAAAAAAAAAATCTTTAGTGTGTATAAATTGCAAAAAGTCAATTAATTCAACCCCTACATTAGAAAAATTGAAAACATGGGCAATGAAAAGATGAAAAAATAGGTGAAAAGTAAGTCGTATAATATAGGTGCCGAATTCACTAGATGCCGAATTTACCAGGTGTCGAGTTTACTAGGTGCCGAATATACCTGATGCCGAGTTCACTTTGCTTGGTGCCGAGTTCACCAGATGCCGAGCATACCAGGTGCCGAGTTGACTAGAATTCTTCCATACCAATATTATTTGGTTATTATTTACTGATATTCTGTTCACCCGAGCATGACAAAGAGCACATGGCGGGTGTAATTTTTCAAAAGGGATGCGTACTTCTCCATGGCACCTGATCCTGATCCTGATATTTTTGGATACACTGCTTTTCTCTGCTCCTGATTTGTATAGTTAAAATGTACACTGAATTCCATGTTTCATCTCCATATTTTACAATAACTGCTGCCGTCATCACAGAGGCTCTTTTGGCGAGTCTTGTAGCTAGTTGTTGTTTTAAGGTCCTCATTATTTTTTTTAATTAATTTTCCTTTAAATGAAAAAAATACCTTGACATACATAAAGATAACAAACAGAATTCAAGTTCGAAAGTCCATTGAACATTACTAAATAGGAGCGGAACAAAATGGACCTCCAAAACATCAGATGTTAGATTAGGTCCCATGGAGGAGTGAGCATCTCCTGCCGACGCTCACACTCGCCGTGTTCTTGTCATTATCGGGAAATAACGGAAAATCCGTCAAAGTTCAGTGGGTTTATAATGGCCTGTCAATTTTTAAAAAACCGCCAGCCAGCATTTGACTTATTAATAAATTCAAAATTGTCTTTGCTTATAAGGACATTATATCGAGCATAGAACTTACAAAATGGGTAATTTTGAAAGTGATTGCCGATATTTATGTTTCAGCAACTTGTTCGTCAATAATTTACCTCGCATGAAAAATTGTTCATACGTAGAGCAAGGTCTGTCATATCAAATCACTGACAGATATAAACCACATACACGGGTGATGAAGGTATATTGTTGCAAAATAATTAAGGAAAGCTGACGATTGAAAAGTTAAAAGTCATCACGTTCATCATAAAGATTGGTTGTTAATTTACCATTAAAATCTTTTCAAGTAAAATTTTAGATATAAAAAAGGATGTTTCAGACTCTGGTATCTTTTATTTCAAGCTCATCGGGATATATCGCATCGACATAAGAAGGGAAATAACCCATTATAATTTGGAAATATGTCGTCGATATATCCCAATGTCGATTTGAATAGCAGTAAATAACAAAGATTCTATGAAAGTCTCATTTGACTCCACCCAATAATAGAAGAGGATTCGCAAAGCAGAGATGGGTACCCCAAAACGTAACAAACGGACAGACGTACAAACGAACATCCCGACCATTATATACCCTCAGACTTTTCAAGTGGGGGTATAACGATAAAGCAATACTGTCTAGCAGATTCTATCTGCAGACGAAAAAACGAAGAAAAAGACAAATAAACAGGTGTGCCTCTAAGTCTTTCAAGAGATTTCTTCATGTTTCCAGCTTAATAATGGGACTAGAAGTTGGATTTTCCACTTAGCTAGCTAAAACATTGGGCAAACATTTATTTCTAATCTACATGTATTTAATAGTTTTCATTGTTCATTTATAAGCTTAAAAACAATTAAGTCGGAGCTATCGAGTTAAAGGTTATTTTAATAATTACATATTACATGTACATGCAGAATAAACACTGAGCACTGAAAAGAGAGATGGAATCAGGTGCAATGAAGGAGTATGTATCCCCTGTCGTTTGCTCTATGTCATGATCAATTGAATGGAAAAAGACATCTTAATGTGAACATAATAGTCGAAAAATTCCAGATTGTATACATTTGCAATCAATGTAATTGTCTCGACAATAGGATTTGCGGAATATTGACTAATGCGAAATTGCCTCATCACCTTATTTGACTATTGCTGGACATTGTTAATTCGTGATTCGTACTCCTGAGTCTCTTTATACAGGCTACGATTTTTAGTTGCTACACAAACAAGATTAATGTACAATAGAGAAAATTAGGTCATCATTTTTATCATGATTGATTGATTGTATGTTGTTTTACGTCCAGTTTGAGAATATTTCATCTACATCGAGACGTCTCCATTACTGGTGATGAACTTCACATTTTGACCTTTAATCAGCACTTACAGCCATAATCGTACCAACATCTACCGTGAGACTGGGCCTCGGTTTTTAACGTCTCATCCGGCGGACCCGGAACTTTCACTTCAAGTGGCCGAACGCATAGAATCTATCTTTAAAATTCAGTTTAAAAATTGATAATGATAAACATTGCTTCTTTATTTAGTAATCATTTTATATATCCTTTCTCTTTAGCCATAAACATATAGTTATGCATGTAGGAAGTAAAGCTTGTCAACAGTAACGTCTAAACAATTTACAAGTTTTATAGAGGGAGCAGTTACTTGTATATACAAGCAGGTACTTTAATTGAAAAAAAAAGATTTACATGTAGCCCCCACATGTCATCGAGAGCTAATTAGCAATATTTTTTTAAATATCGTAAAACAATTTCTTGCTCTTATCTACATCTGGTTTTGTTTGAAATTAACTTCATAAACTGATTCCGATATTTTTTAGTCTAATTTATAAACCTTCATTTGGTATATAAGATTCGTGATTTTCAACACGAGATGCAGCATCTCAAAGTCAGAGAAATTTAAGGTAAGACCTTTTTTGGAGATATTTATGTATACATTTAATATTTAGGGGAAGCAAACTCTTCTTTCTCAATATTTAGCATGTTCAATGTCAGGCAATTTTTTCAAGACAAAGGTTATATTTTAACACTTTCTTTAAATTGCGAAATTAACCACACTTAAAATCGTTTTTGGCAATTGATATAGATTATTTTAAAATTATGAATCAAAGAAAAATAGGATAAATTATAAAGATAGCTAGATTCAACATTTATCATGTTGCAATGTTTAATGAATAGAGCTACAGAGAGGGCTAAAATTTCTCTTTTTGCTCACACAAAAATCAGTTTCTGAAATATTTTTCATTTTATATTTTATGAATTTCTAAAATTTTATTTTACTCTATTAATATATTCTATTAGCTGAAGGATGTAAGTAAATAAAACAAGCATGTTCGTGATACAAAATTTTGATCTTAATTAGAAACCTTACCCTCGGAATGATTTGAATTTAAAAATTATAGTAATGCACTTCCTATCTTATACTGATGAGATTTTTTAACTTGGAGACTTTTATATGAAATATTTTTCCATCAAAGATATTTGAATCATTGAATGATTTCTAATTCTTTTCTTTTGTTTTTAGCTCACCTGAGCCGAAGGCTCAAGTGAGCTTTTCTGATCACATTTTGTCCGTCGTCCGTCCGTCTGTCCGTCCGTCTGTAAACTTTTCATATTTTCGACTTCTTCTCAAGAACCACTGGGCCAATTTTGACCAAACTTGGTACAAAGCATCCCTGGGTAAAGGGGAATTTAAATTGTTAAAATGAAGGGACATGTCCCCTCACAAGGGGAGATAATCAAGAAAAGACAAAAATAGGGTGGGGTCATTAAAAAATCTTCTTCTCAAGAACCACTGGGCCAGTAAAGCTGAAACTTATGTGGAAGCAT
>PRKT01000125.1:440427-462434 GCA_003671525.1 Saccostrea glomerata
ACTGGGCCAAAAAAGCTGAAACATATGTGCCCATGGAAGGATCATGGGGTAGTGTAGATTTCAAAATGTCTAATTTATGATCAGTGGGGTAGGGTGGGGATGCATTATGTATAACAAGGGTGAAATCTGGTAAAGAACAGAATGGTCAAAGCTTCTCAGGTGAGCGATGTGGCCCATGGGCCTCTTGTTTATCATTATGAAAATAAACATGTGTTTTGCCCTTGCTTAAATCGGAAAACGTTTACAATTATGTTAAACATAGATGAAACGAAAACGTCTTTTACTAAATGCAGTTTGCTTTTGTTTTACCTCTTAAAAATTAGATCTTCGACAAGGTTACCAATAACTGCTTAAATGTTCATTACAGTACATATGTAATGTTAGGCTTGGAAATGTATTTGAGGTTTTAAAATGATATTGTTTCAGTTCTAATACATATTCAATTAATACTGGACTCTTATTTTTATAGGTGAAAAAAATATCTAAGTTATAGCATTAGAAGACCATCAAAAGACAGAACAATGAAAAAGGTAAAGAAAAAATGTTGATATTTTACAACTCAATAAACGCTAATAGAAACCAGAGGCTTAGAGCCACATCGTTCACAATCTACACTAACTAAGAATGCTTACACATTTTTTTCTCTTTTTGACTGTGATTTTTTCCTACAAAATTGATATTTCATTGTGGCCCCACCCTACCCCTTGGGGTCATGATTTGAACAAACTTGAATCTACGCTATCTAAAAATTCTTCCATACGTGACCAATGACTTTGCTGTTCTTAAGATTTTTAAAGATTTTTCTTATGTATTCCTCTGTAAAACTTTGATCGTCCAATGCGGCTCCACCTTACTCAGGTGGTCATGATTTGAATAATATTGAACCTACACCAACTAAGGATGCCTCCATATAAATAAGAACAATCATAACTTAGCTGTTCTTTTGAAGAAGATTTTGTAAGTTTCTTCCTATATATTCCTTTATATTCGGTAGTTCTGGAGAAGAAGATGAAACTGTGAAATGTTTACGACTACGACGACAAACAATGGACTAATTTCGATCAGAAAATCTCACTCGAGCCTTCTAAAAAAAAATGAAAACAATATCTAGAGAACACGACCAAGAAAAGAATACATGCGATTAGAGTTCTTAATTGGATATTGAACACTCATATTCTTCATTTTAACTCATACATGTATTTTTTAAAGATATATTTCGTAGTCTTATAATTCTATATCATAAGGTAAGTAAATAAAAAAAATATATAATTGTTGATTGTTATAATACCTACATCAACAAGTAACTGTTAGGATTAGTATGACATTTCGTTATAGCAATTATACATATACCCAATACCCATACACTAAAAAAGCGTCCGATTGCAGCCATGCTTTTTCTGTCAGAATTTACAAACGATTTATCCTTGACAATGGGTATTTCAATTGAACAATTTCGTGCTGCAATCGGAAAATTTTACTTTTCATGCAGATGTGTATTCAAACGTGTTATGATCAGCGTTTTCAATTTTATATTTTTTTTATAACACATGTAAGTCCTCAATTACTGGTTTTTACTCATTAGTATTGAAACATCTAAACAATTATTCAATTTTCATAAATTTTTATTTCCAATTTTTTATGTTCATTCTACTTGTTTGCGGTGACATCGAGGTTAACCCGGGACCTACTATAGTCAATGTCCTTGACATTATTCACTTGAACATTCGCAGTATTAGAAACAAGATAGCGTATTTTAATGTATTTCAACACAATAGTACATGATTTTGATATATTCTGTTTTACAGAAACACATCTTGATATTTAATGTAAGTGAGGAAAGTTTAAAGCTAGATGGATTTAAAACTATATATCGTGCTGACCGAAACTGTTTCGGAGGAAGGGTAATGATATATCTATCCGATTTATTACGAGCACATAGACGTCCTGAATTCGAACCAGCCGGTACCGAATGTATTTGGTTGGAAATTGAAAATCATACCTGTAATTATTACCGTCTTCCTTGGAAGACGGTATTGTATAGTTGAAGTTATTTACAGTCTTCGGACTATGCACTTCCTCTCTTATGTGATTGGTAGAAATTGCATGATGAGAAAATTTTCAATTATTTCATTGGTTTAAATGCTGTTCAAGGCAAGGGAGATAACTTTCTGATGATCTAATTTTCGTACGACTTAACAATTTTGCAAGATTTCCAATCTTAAAAAAATGACAAAACCAACAGCAAAATCAGCAGCAATTAATTCTTAATAACATGGTATTTTTTATAGCAATAAATGAAAAGGTCTCTTTAATTTCATTATAAATAAAATTTGATTTTTAAAGCTTGCAGGCCTTACAATTTGTTATTATTCTTTTCCCCTTTCTTGTTTGAAGAATGGAATGGAATCAGCCGAGGTTTGCCGAAAGCTCTCGGCCAGTCAAAGTTTACGGAGATGACCGAGCGACAACCGTGGTAGGGCTAAGGCAAGTAAAAAGCTAATGTAGAAATACAAAATTCAAAAGAATTATACGACCTGATAGGTGTAGATCAGTTTACTCTTTAAGATTGTTGCTAAAGACGGTAAGCTTTTTTAAAAAGCTCTACTTGTTTTCTTTGTTGTCACCCCTACTAATGTGTTCGGAACCTTTTATTTTTTCGATGTTCTACAAATTATAAAACCCGATGAGTTCAGAGTAGCCCAGGAAGTGGCTCTGGCGAGACTTCGCGAGACTACAGCGAGATAGGGTAAATTATTCACGGAAATGAGGCTGTTGCGTTTTACTTTTCACCACCCTATAATATCATTCTGTAGAACTGTACATCAGTTTATCTCTCTTTAATTCATTCAAATTTAAATTATAAGTATTATCTATGATACAATTTTCTGCTATCAAGAATTAAAATTTCTTCTTTGACAAATGTTTTACATGGAAACCGGGACTATATTTTTTGTCGTCAGAATAGCAATTGAGGCACCAATGTGACTTTAACTGACCAATGAGCTGAATGAGAATTGCATCATGGGTTGCTACGAATACTACAGGAATTTTACGCTAGATAATTTCCTTTATTGTACTATCGGTGAATACAATTGTCAGGTGGATTCTCTGGCCAAAACACGTGACCACGGGATAGTTATTATATTTTAAAAATGTTTTGTCCATTTAAATGCATACGAGAAGCTGCTCGTTTTCCTTACCATTGAAGTGCTGGTATTCTGAACTTGACACTAACTACATATACATTTTATTAAACATATTTTTTCTAGTTAATAGCAAATCAAAAACGGCCGTGACATCTTTCATAGTTTCTAATCTTTGCATTTTGTTCATGAGAACATTTTTCTTATTTTGCACTCCATTGACATGTTCATAGATTGACCTAAACCACGTGTTCGAATGAAATGTAAACATGCATTTTGCGATAACGTATTTAATCAACAAATGGTCAGTAGCTCGTTGTTAGATCCTCTGTGCGCATTAATAACAATTGACATATAAGGCAAACAAAGGTTTGTCAGTGTAGATGATATTGCACATTTTTACCAGCTTAGCTCTAATTTTTGCCGTAAACTATGATAAGATATATTTTTTTATTTACCCCCCCCCCCCTTTAGCCACCCTTTTCTGTTGAAAATCATGAAAGTCTTTCTGAAAAGTCTGGAAACACATTTTTCACAAAACATGTTTTCAAAAGAATTAAACGGACTATAGCAATTTCCTGTTTACTGTCAATTTTATTTATAAAACCGGTTCTACCCTATAACCTTTGAATAGGTAAACCACGTGTCTTGAATTTAAATCACAATAACAATAGTAGGGGTGCGTTAGTGACAATAAGGCTACCTATACGGCCCCGTGACAAGCCTTGGTATGATTCAGTGCTGCGTAGAACTATGAGGACTAGAGATCGCTTACAGAACAAAGCCTTAAGAACAAAGAAAGACGCCGATTGGGCAAAATTTAGGCAAGTCCGTAACAGAGTTAATAACACGAAAAAATACGCGATAAGTAATTACTACGACAATGTTGAAATCGCTTTGAATGATAATAGCAAAAGCAGTAAACTTTACTTAAGCATTGAATTATCATTTTTTGAAAGATGCAGTCTCATAACTGCAATGGTGTGTGCAAACAAATTGAGTAACGCGCGTTATTGGAAATTGATGAGAGATTTATTCAAAGTGAAAGCAACAAAAGAAATCCCCCCATTACAATACTACGAAAATGGAGTGCCCAAATTAGCCTTCTCAGATACAGACAAAATAGAAACATTGAATAGATATTTTTCATCAATTTCAAATATAGAAAGTAAAAATTGCATACTCCCAAACTTGTACTATTTATGTAACGAAAATATTTCTGATATTCAAATACAAATTCAAGAGGTTCTCGATATTATTTCGATTTTGAATATTAATAAGGCTACCGGTCCAGACAACATAAGTCATCGAATGTTAAAGTGTACTTAATATACAATATCAAAACCCTTATGCATGCTTTTTAATAGATCACTTTCAGAAAAAAACATTTCCAAGCAACTGGAAAACAGTGCATGTATTGCCTCTATTTAAGAAAGACGATCCATCTTTAGCTAGTAATTACAGGCCAGTTTCTCTTCTGAGTTGTATTAGTAAAATTATGGAAAGAATCATTTTTAAACATGTTTACAACTTTTTCCACGAAAACAAACTATTTTACAAATACCAGGCTGGTTTTTTGCCTAGTCATTCTACTGTTTTTCAGTTATTGGAAACATATCATAACATTGTGAATAGTATTGAGAATGGAAAAAATGTGTTGTATGATTTTCTGTGACTTAACGAAAGCTTTTGATAGAGTGTGGCATGAAGCGTTAATTTTTAAACTTCAATCATATGGTATCTGGAAATCTTTTACTATGGTTTAAAAGTTATCTATGTGACAAATCTCAAAGGGTAATGTTTAAAGATAAGCTTTCGTCAATTTTACATACCAATGCTGGAGTGCCTCAAGGGTCAGTGTTAGGACCACTTTTATTTCTTATCTACATTAATGATGCAGCAAACAATATGTTATCAATACTCGTATGTAGATTGTTCGCTGAAGACAACTCATTACAACATTCTGATTTGTATATTAGAAACATTGAAATTGTCTTGAATCATGATCTGAAAATACTGAGTGACTGGTCAGATAAATGGTTATTGAAATTTTAAAGTTGTATTTTTTACAAAGAAATATGTGGAAGAATATCCCAAATTATATTTTAAAGGGAGTCAACTGGATTATGTCACGACCCATCGTCATCTTGGTTTGCTTTTTTCTAAAGATTTGGGCTGGTCTGAACATATAAGTAATATTGTAAGCAATGCATACAAAAAATTAGGCCTCTTAAAGAAACTTAAATTTACCCTTGGCAGGAAAGATTTATCCAAGATGTATATTACATTTATTAGACCAACCCTTGAATATGCGTCCGTCGTATGGGACGGTTGTACTTAATCTGATATGGATAGGTTAGAAAAGGTTCAATTAAGTGCCGCAAGAATAGTCACAGGTTTACCAATTTTAGCATCAAAAGAATCTCTCTACTTAGAGACAGGGTGGGAACCTTTAGGCAAACGTCGTCATACTGCTAAGCTTATTACAATGTACAAAATTCACAATAATCAAGTACCTGAGTACTTAAGCAGTATCATTCCACCTAAAATAAAAACTGTTTCTTCGCACAATACTCGGAACAGTGAAGATTACAAGATACCAATCAGTAGATTAGCACTGTACAAAAAATCTTTTGTACCCGACACTATTCTTAAATGGAACTCATTGAAATTAGAAGTCAGAGAAGCAACGTCTATTAATACTTTTAAAAAGAATATCACTGATATTTTTCTTTTGGTAAGCGTATTATCAATATTATACACACTAAATTAAGACACAACTGTTTACTAAATTATGATCTTTATAGAAGGAATATTATTGAATCTCCTAAATGTATTTGTGGTCAGAATGAGGATGTATATCATTTTTTCTTTGTTTGTAAAAGATATGTAAGAGCAAGAAATAATCTTTTTGACAAACTTTTTAAACTAGACGAATCGATTCTAATAGACACACATCTGTTGTTATGGGGTAATGACACTCTATCTTATGATATGAACTGTCTCATATTTTCAGCAGTTCATACATTTATCAATGAATCTGAAAGATTTAATTAACATTTCAATTTATTTATGTTACTTGTCAATATTATATACTTTATTATGTTATTATTATGACAACTGTACTAACTGTATCAACTTTACTAACACCAGGAGAAGAACTTATAAGTTGTTAGAACTTGTTTCTGATCCTCTTGTGTTAAACAGTAAAATATGTTCAAATCAAATCAATTATACATAATTACATTTCTATTTCAAATAAAAAAATATTTATGGTCTGATGCTTATAAAAACTTTGATAGATTTCCCTGTCATTGGTGTTTTTGGTATTGCTGATCGTGACTTCCTTTGTCGATGAATCAAATGGTTGGTTTTGGAGACGAGTCCGGAAGTGTAGTCAAGTCTGTAAACTTCGGTGTGGTAGTGTTTGTCCCAAACTTTGCTGCGTGCGTTGCTCTCAGAGATGTCGCAGAAAGCGTGAGGTTGAAGTAGGTTTTTAATTTGTAAGCCTTTTCAATCTATAATTTTACATTATAAGAATGTACTTTTTTTATCTGAGAAATTTCCCTTTAACAGAGCATATCAAACAAGAGGCCCATAGGCCACATCGCTCACCCGAGCATTGTAGCAAGGAAAAATGAGAAATTGAATTACAATACTATTGAAAAGTTTAAATCCAAAAGTTTGGCCCCGCCCTACCGCCGGGGATCATTGTTTGAACAAACTTGAATCTACACTACCTGGGGATGCTTCCTTATAAATATGACCAATTATGGCTTTGCTGTTCTTAAGAAGAAGATTTTTAAAGAATTTTCCTATATATTTTTATATAAAACTTTGGTCGGCCATTGTGGCCCCGCCCTACCCTCGGGGGTCATGATTTGAACAAACATGAATCTACACTACCTGGGGATGCTTCCATATAGATATGAGCAATTATGGCTTTGCCGTTCTTAAGAAGAAGATTTTTAATGAATTTTCTTATATATTTCTATATAAAACTTTGGTCGGCCATTGTGGCCCCGCCCTACCCCCGGGGGTCATGATTTGAACAAAATTGAATCTACACTACCTGGGAATGCTTCCATATAGATATGAGCAATTATGGCGTTGCTGTTCTTAAGAAGAAGATTTTTAAAGAATTTTCCTATATTTTTCTATACAAAACTTTGGTCGGCCATAGTGGCCCCGCCCTACCCCTAGGGGTCATGATTTGAACAAACTTGAATCCCCTTTACCTAAGGATGCTTTGTGGCAAGTTTGGTTGAAATTGGCCCAGTGGTTCTTGAGAAGAAGTCGAAAATGTGAAAAGTTTACAGACAGACAGACGGACAGACATACGGAAAGCTAGACGGACAGACGGACGCCGGGCAAAATGTGATCAGAAAAGCTCACTTGAGCCTTCGGCTCAGGTGAGCTAAAAACTGCAAAATGATTCCCAGATGGGAAGAATAATATATATACATGTTTATATAATTATATATATATATATAAAACAAACAAACAAGCAAAAAAAAAACCCACTCCAAAACATCGTTACCAAAAGAATAAAAAATATTATATAACTATTTCTTCATTCATATCAAGGAAGTCATAGTGCCCCTGCCTTGTAAATTTTCTGTTTGGGACAAAGACGGAGATGGGTCTGTAAGTAAGAAGGAATTTGCCGACCTGACGCACTCGAGCACGAAGAGTGTTGACGTCGAATATATCTTCCATTCTTCGGACAAAAATGGTAATTATTATTTTACTTAACAATATGTATTCTATATAACATGATAAACTTTGTGAATGAAAGGATACAATAACATACTTGTAGGTTAATTATGAATTTATAGGTTTCTAATTGAAAAATACAGTAAGCTGTAGCAGTTTTCTTAGCTGCAGATATGTAGCTCTCTGAAAAAATATATTGATTGATAGTCCGGTCTATCAATATATTTTTTTCGGAGAGCTACAGATCTGCAACTACAGTTTTCTGTGAGTGAAAATTCAAAACAGTCATATCTTTGATTATTTATGTAGTAATTTTAGATCATGATTAAGGTTTTGCTCACTGTTAAAGATAAATATTATCTGAGCATTATTGTAAAGAAGAATCATTGGTATTAAGTCATTATTTGTATGTACTAATTTTTTTTATTGGGAAATGGGAAAAAATCTACAAAATTCAATATATACATGTACCTTCCCCTAAGTAATTTTGATTTTACATATAATAACCGACCAATTGTTTTCTATGATATATACTATAATGCTGATTTTTTTTTAGGTGACAAGATCCTTTCCAAGGAAGAATTGTTTAATGCGCCGATTTTTACAGAAAAATGTTAGCTTTCTTCATGTAATGTAAAATAATGCAAAGCGCTTTTACAATAATAAAAAAAATCTGTAGCAACTTTATTTTGTTTATGATTCATTTAAACTTGGAACCTGCGAAGGGCAAATGTAAATCGATACAAAACGGAATTAACAAATGAAACAAAACGAAACATAGTACAAACTGCCTTTAATAAGTGTTGTCTATTCCACTGTCCTCTAAAACATCACAAGAAGGATCAGGTGCCATGGAGGAGTGAGCATTCCCTGGAGACCGTGCTCCTTGTAATGATATGAATCGAATTGACGCAAGTTCGTTTGTTGTTTAACCTCCCTCTCGATAATTTTCATTCACATGGAACGTGTTTGAACTTTTGCCTACTCGGTGTTAAAGAACAAAAGCTATACGCGGTACTCAGGGTCATTGAGCTTTTTCGTGCCATCATCTAATGTCTCATCCGAAGGACCAATGTCCACGTCCAGCACTGAATTTTTTTTCAGGATTATTTCCTTACTCAGAATATACAAAATAAAAATGGTGTTTCGACATGATCCGTAAGAATTAAAGTAAAACTCTTCAAAAAATTGACGGTTACTTGATCAACCCGGACATGCTATTTGCAACAGTTGGTCAAATAAAGCTGAAAGTTCCTTTTCTGCAATATGTCTACGTATATAGCATAAATATTGCAATCGGAACCGAGTTAAAAATGTATCATTATGCGAATGAATGATATGGACAGCCTTTCCAAAGTTGCGACAGTTTGCTAACCGGATGCATTTGTAGATCTGTGACTCACTGACGTTTCTTTTCCTTATAAATTATTAAAAACTAGGCTTGTTTGATTCATTATCCCTGCGGAAAAAAGAAACAATGATAAAGGTAAGCAACTGTAATGGGTAGCGTATTTGACCATGCCTACTATAGTCGAATCAGAGGGGATATTGGAAAGTGGACTCTTCCAATGGGCTGTTCACCCCTCTGAGTAAATAGAATGATCCGTAGGTATATAAAGGAGACGCTAGCAGCAACCAGGCATTATTCTGACGGAATAAGACTGAATCAGTTGTAAAGAAAAGAAGATAGAAGAAGAAAGCGCAAGGTAATAAAGTCATTACTAGAAATAAAGAAATAAAGCAAAGGTTAGAAGCGCATTAGTGAAAAGAGAACAGTCTAGAGGAATTGTGGTGAGGTACCAGGGCGAAGTAATTCTGCATAAGAGTGAAAGAACCTGGTACTTCACTTAACAATAGGAACTCTGACTATTCCAGGAACACAGTGCAAGTTACCTTGCTCAGAACCACGGCCTACCATTGAAATCATTTTGTACATAGTTCCAATCAATAATAACTCAGATAGAGTAAGAGGAAAAACATATCTATAAATAAAGAACCCCTGTCCCTTGTAGAACCCAGTAGGTTTACACGTTACACAACTTTCCCTTGTCCTTCGTTAGAATATTATGTCGAATGCTGTAGTACTGTAGATTTCTAAATATTTATCGTGTTATTTCGCGAGAAGCACCACACGCGAAATAAAATTACTCGCCTTGATTTTTATGGTGCCGAAATCTATATATATACATTTGTGGTATCTTTCCACTATTTAAACATACAGAGAGATAATATCTTCAATTCTGTAGGAAGTTTGTCGGAGGTCAGAGGTCAATACATGGCCGAATCACACGGCGCAATAATATCTACCGTTACTTATAAATATAAAATGACACATGTATAAAAATAAACAAAATAAGCAAGTGAAATAATTGTTTACTTAACAACGTGAAGAAGTACTTCATACATTTTTTGGCGATCGATTTAACCTGTATACATAGAGAATATGCCAGTCCGATAGAAACTAGCCTTTGTTTACAAGTTGTATGTCACTTTTGTCAGCTGCACAGTCTCTAACTTTTTTGTTTATCCTTATTTTTGTTAGACCTTAAGTTGAATCTTCATGATAAAGGTTAAAAATATTTTTTTTTCATTTAATTCTACTCACGACAAATGTGTAAATCTGTTGGAAAATATCAAAGCAATGCAATCACGCCGCGAACAGCTGAGAAACACCGCAATCGGCGCTGTCGTACTTCAATGTAAACTGTCGCCAGTGTCACCGTGTTAACATCATAAATATGCCTTTAGTTACTGAAATCGTAGATTGATTGTTTTTTATCAAATTTAATACTTGATTAGGCTAACTGTTTCGGACAAGTGTCTCAATCCATCGAATCCATCCCTTTCAGGCGACCGAAATTTCTCCAACTTTTTATCATCAATTCTCGGACATGTTTCTTGGGTCTTTTCAGCATTAATGATCAATTTTCACAAACAAAAATATTCCCAGAAAAGAATCTGTTCACAATTACGGATCACAAGTAGCCCTTAACAAAATATTCCTTTCGAAATAGAATTCTTAGCCCGACGAATTTGAAGCGTAACCGCCTTTCAAGCCGATTTACACCTTGCGTACTTTTGACAGAAATCTACGGGGACCGGTTAGTGCAATATTTATATCCGAATATATATAATTTAATAATATATAATTTGTCTATCTCAAATGTATATATAAGCAATAAATAACAAGTTTATAAACTTCAATGGGAATTGAAGTGGGTCGGTCACGTGATCAAATCCTGTGAAGGCCGAAGGTAAGAAGGTCATTTACTTATAATGGAAAAATTCCCTAATTCTTATGAAAGTATCCGACCCATATTAACCTCATATTCAGTAGATATGAATGCATTAAAGATAAACAGATATGTATGGAAGTCATACTCAGTATATTTAAACATAATTTTCAAGTATGTAAGAGCAGAACATGTACTAATTTATGAGGCACTTTGTCCTATCTTTGAAGGGTTACCCCCCTTTGATTTTTTCAGTAAAAAATGTTCACATCGGTGAAATATAATTTTAAATCGTTTTTCTATTCCTAATGATCAAATACTTCTAACCACCAGATCATTTTTTGAAATTCTTAGTACTTATGTTTTTATTTTAAAAAATTAATTAGTTTCCATAGACTTCAGTGTAAGAAGAATTATTGCTTAGGTAATAAAAATTTTGAAATTTATCTTGGTAAATCCTTTTCTTCTCCAAAATGCAAAGAAAAAATAACAGAATAATCTTGTGCGATTGATATTTTAGGTGAGAAAAATAGGTCCTGATATAGGAACCTAAAATTATGATTAAGCAAACAAATACTTAGTTATATGACGTATAATCACAGTTAAAAGTTATTTCGTGAATACTACGACAGTAAATTATGTTTTCTCCTTATGCATGATTTTTAATACGGTAAGTAAAAGAACAGAGTGTCAAAACACACTAAACAATCGTTTTAGTTTTATTTTCCATTACGTTATAAAGTTGCAAAATGACCTTTAAATTACAAGAATATTTTCCTTGTCGTCTCAGTAATAGCAAAAATATGGAAGTTATTATTAAACATCAAATAATTATCTACATGTCATTTTTTTTTCAAATATAGAATCCATAATAATATGTACTCTTGTTGGAAATAAATATTGCCAATAGCTCAGTCGGCAATGCGCTCGTTCCATAATCAGGAGGTCGTGAGTTCGAATCTCGGCCGCGACTGACCTAAGTCGATAGGATAAGTAGCAACTATTTTAACTAAAGCGCATGGAACTTTAAAGTTGCGGGTCATTTGGATGAGACCTTAAAACCGAGGCCGTCTGTCACAGTAGCCATTGATATTCCATCAATCAATCAATATTAAGAAGTCTTTATGTTATAATTACCTTTCGATAAAAACTTAGTTAAAAACACTTCACCGATTCCATGCACATCTCTGTAAGAACCATAAAGAATATCCTAAATAATCGCGTACTTTTCTTAACGCCAATTGTTCAATACAATTTGATATCGCAGAATTATAACCTCGTTGGAAAATACTTTAATTTCACAGTATTTGATTGTCTCTGTTCAGTGATGAAAGAAGTGAATTGGTAATGAAAAGTAAGTATGAAGATTGAATGAGAGACTCTCCACTTCAGTGAAACTCGCGTAGTGCAACAAAAATGAACTTATAAAAATTACATTTTATGCATAAACATTATCTGTGATAACACTTTGAATTTAATGAGTTGATTTCTCAATGATTAAACCAGAATGTAAGTGAAAGTTCAGGATTCTTATATGCATGCCAGTCTCATGCAGCTGTCTTTGTGTCTGACGTCAGTTGGGGGATACTATCGATTAAAATTAACATGAGAAGCCCCATGTAATTCATAATCCTTTAGATAGCATCTTTAAATTTCATATTTACAATTTTTTAACATATTCACGTGAATGTAAATGTTGTTGGGTATGCCAGGGACATCAAAGGAAGTTGGAAACGTGAACTTCAATTATTTCTCGGAAATATGCGAATGTTTTGTCTTGAAACATATGGAGATTGCGAAAAGAATTCAAGATCAAAACTCCATAAAGCATTAAAAAAACCGGAGCAGAGCAAACAAGGACCTCAAAAACATCAGAGGTGGGATGAAACATATGAATATAACGTACAGTATTCAAGATCAAAAGTCCTTTAAACAATACAAATAGAAACAGAGCAAACACAGGCCCCCAAAACGGTCGGAGGTGGGATCAGGTGCCATGGAGGAGTAAGCCCTACCAACCGGTCACACCTCCCACCATGTGCTCCTTGTCATGATCGAGAAATAACGGGAAAAATCTGTCGTCAGTTTATTCAGTGTATGAATAATGGACTAACAATTAGTAAGAAAAACGTCAGTCAGCATTTGACTCAATGATAAATTGTATTTGCCTCGTATGCAGGCGATAAAGGTATATTACTGCATAAGTAAGGGAAGTTGACGATAGAAAAGTTAAAGTCATCGCGTTTATCATAGATCTTGGTTGTTAGAATACCATTAACATCTTTTTTAAGTAAAATATTCAAATATGAAACAGATGTGTCAGACTTTGTGGTATCTTTATCTCAAGATCACCTGTATATATCGTATCGACATAAGAATGGAAATTACAATTGTTAATTGACAATACGTCGTTATATCTAAATGTCGAGTTGAAGGCCACAGCAAGTGTTTTTCTTCTTTTCACGCATAAGATTTTGCACAAATTCTGCTTCATATAAATACAAAAATAGGTCTTCTAATAACGGGGCGTAATTGGTAACCATGGGAATTCCAATAGATTGTTGGTAGACCTGGCCTCTAAAAACAACATAGATATTGTCAATATGAAACTCAAGCATCTTTTTTATATCGGCAAAATAATTTTGCAAATGACCAATCCCAAGGTAAGTAAATTTACGAGTTCCATTTTTATTGAAAAGCAGCTTGTCAATTGAATCGAAAATTCTGGACTTTAAGTTATCGTGGGGAATGGTTGTGTATAAAGTTGAAAAGTCGTTCGTTTTTAAAGCTGTTGATTTTGGTAAAATCTTGTGATTTCAAATTTTTCAAAAGTTCCTTTGTCATAAAAGTGTACTTTTCACTTTAACGGTAGTCTTTGGTCCCAATGCTTGTAAACCCAAAATATAAAAATAATTTTATGCAAACTTTTAGGATTTACTTCCAAACGTGTCGAAACTTATTTAAAGTATGAGAAAATGACCCTTTATGTCTTTTTTTTCCAAATTTCATTTGGAAAAAAATTTCAAGCCGGAAATGTTCAAATCAAACGGTATATATCTTCAATGTGCTTCAGAGTATCTTGTTTTGTAGGACGCACTGTCACTACTGCTCGTAGTCATGCTCTTCAGCATCGTTTTCATAGAAGATGGAGAGGGCGGTTGGTGGAGAAGGAGAAGAAGAAGAAACCCTCCTCCTCCTACCACCCCAAAACCGATTATTTGCAAGACATTTTGTGAATTTGAATGCAGTAATGATTGTGCACCACGATGTTGTTCCAAATGTTATCCCAAATGCAGTCGTGATTTTAAGCGTGCTGACGTGGAAGTAAGTATCTTCATGCCTTGTGCATGTAATTGTACGAGATAGCCTACTCTCAAACTGCAACAGATTTCGCTCTTTAGAATTTTTAAGGAAATTATTTTTACCTTATATCTAAGGTACTGCAGTATATATATATATATAAAATCTTTTATAAAAATGCTATGTAATTCATCCGACTATTCACGTCGTGCATTCATATGTTTTGATTGCTGTTTTCAATGTCATTTTTGCCCCTTTCATTCTTTCAAACAATTCTGCATCGTTTTTAATCCGCCTAGTCACATAACTGTTTAAGTAAGTGTACTGCCTTCTTTGAATTCGCCCGTCTTAAAATTCGCCCACTCGTGTTTAGGGCGAAAGGGGCGAAAATATAGCGAAGAAAAATTTCCCTGTCACAGTATATACTAGTATGTAACTTCTGTTTTTAAAGGCTTTTGAATACCATTTTATCTGACGTCACATAAGGCTAATATGATTTTTGAAGGAAGTAATTATACCTTTGCCATGCAACATTACAATCTGGGACCAAGATGGCGATGGACGTGTGAACAAGACCGAATTTATTATTACAACTAATGCTCGCCCTTCGAACAAAGTGGATGTCAACTTTGTTTTTGGTGTCGCAGATGAGAACGGTAAAAAGATGTTGGAAAATTCTGAATATTATGTTGAATGACAATATACTTATTACAGTTGTAAAAAAACAAGAAACAACAACAACAACATAGGCTGTACTTTACATTCATCGTATACCCATTACATATACTAAACCCTACTTCAAATGATTTAAATCAATGATAAATAATAATTTCAATTATTTAAAGCTTTAATATAATTATTCAATGTTGATTGAGGTATCAAAGAAAAACATTACGGAAACTTTACTCGTTGATAGAATAGTTTTTAACCTTATTTTATTTTGATACCTTTATATAATACAAAAAAGAAGGATTTCTTTTTATCTCCAATTAAAATTTATCTTTTAATCATAATCAAAAGAAAAAAATTGGAAAAATAAGAACGATCAACAAGTAGCCATAATAATACTAATTTCTGGGTCGTTATCTACAAAAAAGAAGGATTTCTTTTTATCTCCAATTAAAATTTATCTTTTAATCATAATCAAAAGAAAAAAATTGGAAAAATAAAAACGATCAACAGGTAGCCATAATAATACTAATTTCTGGGTCGTTATATACACACTGAATTTTTGACGGAATTTCCTGTTATTTCCTGGTCATGACAAGAAGTACACGACGGGTGTGACCGATCGGAAGGGGATGCTCGCTCCTCCGTGGCGCCTGATCCCACCTTTTGTTATACTTTGGGTAGGTCGCAGTACTCGGGAAATACTAAAGAACACGTGTGTAACCTGGTGCTGACACTTTTATTCAATATGATGTATCTATGCGCATACACAAAGCAACTGGGATAACCGCGGGAAATTACAATTTATGGAGTATTTAGGCTGAACGTAACATACGTAAAAATAAATAGTTCCATTAAAATAGTAACAGTCAGGTAAATCATCATACAAACTTGCCTGTTAGCATATTTTATCTGGCATATTGTAAAGGGGGCAGAAATATGCCACCAGAGATTTGTGAAATCTAACGTGAAGTTTATTTTGACGCCGTCTTTAAGTACTGTCTCGATCAGTACTTTGATTTTCTCTTTCTAATACAACTCCGAAAGTGGAAAAAAACATTGTTTAGATTTCGCAAAAATATAAAATACAGATTTTACATATTACAGAGAAAAGTATTAATTCTGGTATCAAATTATCAAACCGCCAGAAGTCCAATTTTTTATCAATAAAAGAAACATTTAAAGAAATTTGCAATTACTTACTTTTTGAAAAAAATACGATTTACGTCGGAACATCAAGTAAGATATATGTTTTAATATTCCAACTAATCGTTTTAAACTTAATTCCAGAATGATCTACATGTATTTACTTTTACATGTTCTATATCAGGGGACAAGTTTCTCTCGGAGAATGAATTAAAGAAGGCGCCAATAATTTTCGATTGTTAACAATAAATGAAATTGTGGGTAAATAATAAAGCGATGCAAGAATTCAAAATAACTTAAGCTATATCATGTTAAGCTATATTTGATAAATAAGATATTACTGCTTAGAATGCTACTTTTATTACAGACTGAAGATATTTCACTAACACAAAATAATACTTTGAAATAATAACTCCCATATGAATCCATTTTACAAGGGAAAATACGTAAAAAAATACAAAAATACAAAAACTTGCGTATAAAAAACACGAGTGTGATTAAATGTGGTCAATTACACATCATTGCATTATTTTAATCAAATTATTTGCGAACACAAGACACGTTATACTACTTTTTGGTATTTACGCGTTTCGAAATAGAATAAAACATATTTAGCATAAACATGTGAATAAGTCTCTAATAAACAAATATTATATTGAATGAGAAAAAAAAATCAGATCTTTTTCCAATGGTTATTTAAATAGTTTACTTAATTAAGGAGGCTGGGGGGTCAACAAATTAATCACAAATTAACCACCAGATTTAACTTATATTTTAAGATATGGTATTTTAAACCGTCAACTATCATTTGGCAAAGAAAAAATTCTTAGATTTTAGTTTTAAAATTTGATCATTTTTGTATATCTTTATATGGAGCTCTTCTTTTAAAGGAGATAGAAATAGTCTGAAAATGGCTGCCACCCCCTAGCCTCGTTAAGTAGTAAGCAAATTTCAGCAGGCAAAAAGAAATAAAATCATGTAGAAGTTAAATATGTCATTTATTAAAGTAATTGACGAAAGAAGTGAAACACAGTTTACATGTACTACATGTATCATGCATATACATATAGCTTTAATAATATAAATTTATTGACTTGACTTGATTAACATGCGTTACGTTGGACACAAGAACCAAAATGTTTCTTGCCTAAGGTTGTTACACCGAAGGCTAACAGTTTAGTTCGAACAAAACGCCTTGTCCGAGAACACAGTCAACAAATGTTTTGTTACAACTCTTACTTTTTATTCTGATCTCTCATAAACTAGATTTCTTTTATCCGCACTGCGGTCTAAATTTAGTCAAATCCAACGAATGCAAATAAAACTCTGACACATCTGTTTCATATTTGGATATTTTGCCTAATAAGATGTAAAGCGTAACCTATCAAGAAAGCTTTATGATAATCGTGTTGACTTCAACTTCAACTTAATTGTTTAGGGATTTTTTGTTTTTCTCTATCATGAAAAGAAACACACGGTGGATCCCAAATCTGGTGTTTTTAGATGTCAGTGAATCTTCTTCTCCCTATTATTATTGAATACGCTGACTCCGAACTTAAATGCTGTACTTTATCTCTATATTTCTCCATGTTTCATTTCATTGAAAATTCCAAGCACTTGGCGAATAAACAGTTGCTACCTATTTTCTATTGAACGAACGGAATGAGCTCTCTACCGAATGAACTACCGTGTCGACTTATTTTTCTGAGGAGAAAATGACGAATTTGATTAAAATGTCAGAATGGATTATTAAATGTATCAGATCCATGTTAAATTCAGATATAAAAAGATTGAGAGGCAATATGAAAAACCATCTATCGTTCTGTATTCAATAATGTAGAAGTGAAAAAAAAGAATTAGATAAATTACATGATCAGTACGTACTGGTCCCTGCTGACAAAGCAGGTAACAACATCGTCTTCGTTTGTAAGGCTCATTAAATTAATTGTATTTTAGAACTTGGTTTAATTCTACAAGTGGTAATCCAACTTACATGTATAATCATATTTTTCCTTTCTAAGGAGAAAATTCTTCAAAATCATATTTCAGTTTTGAATATTTTTAATATCCCGAAGACCCTGAAGACCCTATACACTGAAGACCAAAATGAATCTGAACTACCGTGTATATATATAATGGATTTCGAAACTCCATACGAATCCTTACAAACAAATATACGAGGGCTGTTCAATGAATAATGTCCTGGACTGTATGACATACAATACAAATATCACATGACATTAAACTTGACTTTCTCTCGTTATTTAATCTTTATTGAATTTATAACAGTTTATTTAACCACTTTTCATCACAAAGTTTCATCGTAAGGGCTATTCAAGACACTGCATGTAAAATGAATTGTAAAGAATCATTAAACTAGAGTGAAATTAAATGCTTCATTCAAGCTACTGTAAAACTCTTTAAAAATCCCAAAGAAATATTCACTAAAATATGTGACATTTACAGCAACCAATGCCTGTTTTATAGACAAATGAGCAGGTGGATTTCAATAATAAAAAATTATATAATATGCATAAAAAATGGGTACCGTCGTTGCCAACAAAAATGATGCAGTTTATGTACTGTTTGCCAAATTTCAACAAATAATATTTGATGATGTATGATTTACTTTAAGACACATAGCAAATTTGATAGACATCAATTCGGGAGTAGTTTACACTTTTTAAAAGAAACGTTTGACGGTAAAAAAGCTTGATACTCAAGGTCATCCTATATTTTGAAAAATGAGTGAAAACGACAGCGTGTACGAAAGTCTTAACAATTATTTTGAAATATCAGAAATTGTAGTTATCCACGTTTGTTTTATATTTAAACAGAGATTGGAACATTAATCTATTGCTTAAAACCCTCAGAAGAAAATTTACCATAAGTTGTACTTGATAAAAACGGCGAAGGTCTGACAAGAGCAAAGGTATGCAAGAGCACAAATACAGATTAATATGTAATTTTCTTAAATATTAGTGGTATTGTTGTTAAAATTCGTATTCGGGGAGACAGTTTTATTTCTGGAGAAGTCTAGAAAATAATTTTTTTGCAAAAAAAATCGAAAGGTTTATTAGAGGAAGGATCCAGAATCAGGAATCCACTACATTGAATTGGAATCCACTACATTCAATTGAATAAACATCATGACAGCGTCCAAACCCGCAAGCTCTGATGAGTAAACGGGTTTTCGGGGTAAACAGAAAGTTAATGTTTTATTCACATTAACCATCTTCGCCTGATCTTGACCTTTTGACTTGATTCTATTTCTAAACTTGAAAAAAAACATTGCAGAAGGAAGAAACAAGTCCAGGAAATCATTGGATCTGCCATTTTCCAGTATACTAAAGGTCATACCCAAAAACGAGTTCTAAAACAATCAGAAATTGGATTAAAACCTGTTACTGACACGTGTTTTAATTAAAAAAGATTAATAAGTAAAATCATGAAGACTAAATCATTAAAAAGCGTCTTTTGCTTCTTTCCGAGCACCGAGGACATTATTTATTGAACAGCCCTCGTACATTGTGGATTCCAGTAAATGTTCAACCAAACTTCTTTCTTTACTCTTCACTAAGATATTGACAGAAGTGAAGGGAACACTTCAAGAGTACTGTGCAACAATATATTCATGAAGTGGTATGAATCAGATGTGGATACTAAAAAATTCCCAAGAACTTTTGGACAATTTGAAATCACAAGATTTTACCAAATTAACAGCTTAAAAACTTACGACTTTTCAACTTTATACACAACCATTCCCCACGATAAATTAAAATCTAGACTTTTTGATATCATTGATAGCTGCTTTTTCAATAAAAAATGGAACTCGTAATTTGCTTACCTGATCATTGGTCATTTGCAAAATTATTTTGTTAAAGCACATTCTGATTGCACACACAAGTGCTCTGAAGTTGACGTCAAAAGATGCTTGAGTTTCTGATTGAAAATATCTACGTGGTTTTTGGAGACCATGTCTTCCAACAATCTATTGGAAATTCCATGGTTATCATTGCGCTCCTTTATTAACAGACCTATTTTTGTATTCATATGAAGCAGAATTTCTGCAAAATCTTATGCGTGAAAAGAAGAAAACACTTGCTGTAGCCTTCAACTCAACATTTTGATAAATAGACGACGAATTGTCAATTAACAATTATAATTCCCATTGCTATGTCGATACGATATACTGTATCCTGGTGTGCTTGATATAAGATATAACACGGAGTCTGACGCATATGTTTCATACTTGTATATCTTACTTGAAAAAGACGTTAATGGTAATCTAACAACCAATCTCTGTGATAAACGCGACGACTTTAACTTTTCTATCGTCAACTTCTCTTACTTATGCAGCAATATATATTCATCACCTGCATACGGAGTTTATGTATCACAGATGATTCGCTACACAAGAGCATGCTCTACGTATGAACAATTTCTAAAACGAGGTAAACTACAGGCAAACAAAAGACGAAACAAGAATAACAGCAGTCTCGTTTAAAGTCATCATTTCGTAAGTTCTATGGTCGATACAATGACCTTGTCAGCAAATACAATTTATAATTGAGCCAAATGCTGACTGACGTTTTTCATACTAATTGTTAGTCCATTATTATACACTGAATTGACGGCGGATTTTCCCGTTATTTCCCGATCATGACGAGGAGCACACGGCGGTTGTGACCGGTCGGCAGGGGTTGCTCACTCCTCCATGGCACTTGATCCCACCTCTGATGTTTTAGAGGTCTGCGTTTGCTCTGCTCCTATTTTATATTGTTTTATGGAGTTTGATATTAAGTACTGTTCGTTATCTCCATATCCTTTATGGAAAAAAAGATATCAAGATAAACAATTTTTACTTGTAGGATTTACTCTGAGTTAGTATTTTAATCAAGAGAATTAATATCTAGTTGTACAATAATATTATCGCCTTTTTGATCATTTCAATAACAACAACACCCAAACTTTTACAGATCTAAAAGTATATAGAGAATATTTGACTTTTTGTATGGCCTTAATCACCGTACGTATTGAACTAAAAACCTTAATAGTAGTATAGTATTAACAGCTTTTAATTATCAGTGCATTTAAAGGAAAAAAGAATCAAACTAGTGATTAACTGTAGACGAGAAGAGAAAATGCTTAAGGAATCACTGTCTAGTTAGTATAGTTATGCATAAATTATCCCATGTTTCCCACTAGCGTTGATGTCCCTGGCATACTATACTAACTAGACAGTGATTCCTTATATTTCCATTTCATTGTGAAATAAAATTGCTGATTTAGACTCTTAAAATGTATACATAGACTTAAATTACACAAGGACTTCCATGCCAGTTTCATTAGTCCTCGCCCACTGACGTCAAACATATAGGCAGCCGCACGAGATTTACATGCATATTTGGCCTCCTTAGCGTCAGACAAAGAGACAGATGCATCCGAATTGCATGCATATTAGGCCTCCTTAGCTCCTGACCTATCGACCTGCCTAATTTACATTCCGGCAGATTTATCAAGAAATAAACTCCGACAACTTTCAAAGAGTTAACACAGAGAAAAAAATAGAAATGGAAATATAACATTTTCTCTTCTCGTCTACAGATTATGCAATCTAAGATTATTTTCGTTCTATCAAAATAGATCTATGATACGGCGCCGCTGGAGGGCCAGGTAAAAAAATATTTTTATTTGTTCGGACAAATTAGATATTCGTTCGGACAAATTAGTTATTTGTTCGGACGAATTAGATATTCGTTCGGACAAATTAGAAATTCGTTCGGACGAATTAGATATT
>PRKT01000125.1:463966-476645 GCA_003671525.1 Saccostrea glomerata
TGGATCTCATCTTTTCAAAGAAGCGGTAACTGACCACTGGCACCCCAGTGTTAGTCAGGGATGGGAGTGAAAAGATGTTTGATAAGAAGTAACTGACCCTTTGAATTTACTAGTGGGCTCTCAGAAAATATACTTTCAGAATGGCAGACTTTCGGCCTATAATATATACCGGTATAGATCCATTATTTCCGAATATTTACAATCAATTTTTAACATACCCGACTTTAATATCACATGTCTAGTTGCTACGTGTGTATGTCATGGTCCAAAGAGCTATTTATGTATTAAAAAAGGATGAATCCTCCTGAATAGACAAAGTGTATATCTCTCTTTACAAGATAATTTGTGCAAACATCTAATTTGCCCGAACAAATATCTAATTTGTCCGAACAAATATCTAATTTGTCCGAACGAATTTCTAATTTGTCCGAACAAATAACTTATTTGTCCGAACAAATTTCTAATTCGTCCGAACGAATTTCTAATTTGTCCGAACAAATATCTAATTCGTCCGAACAAATAACTAATTCGTCCGAACGAACTTCTAATTTGTCCGAACAAATAAAAATATTTTTTTACCTGGCCCTCCAGCGGCGCCGTACTACGATACTGAGTATTGTTATGTTAATTAATTTCAAATAGATATTCTTCTCATCAAGTGTTTTTTAAATAAAAGTCAAAAATGGTATTATACAAGTACAGTGTATAAATCGTTCTAAAGGGATTTTAAAATGTGTTTGTTTCTATCTGATTATTTCCAAATTCTCTGTAAATGAACCAATTCTTTGCTGCAAAAAGATACATATTTTTTCATAACAATAAATAATTTTACTACAAAATTTATGAATGAAGTTAATTTTTAGTGTCAATATTGGTCTATCACTTCTTGATTGACATTATTTAAATCGATCTGAATTATGGGGGAAAAAAGTTGATGGCAATTCTGACATTGTGATATCTACATATTGCTAAAAGCAGAAGCTGATTACACGCCATGACACTAAAATCAATAATTCAATAAAAAAATTCTTTGAAATAATTGAATATTTTGATTCAAAACAGCAGATATTTTTTTTTTTTTACATTTTCCCTAAAAAAATAAAATTCGAAAAAGGTTTTTCCCAGCTAAGTATGCATGGATATTGTGTTAACTGATAATTTTTTAACTAAATCTGTTCATGAAAAAAAATTGTACAAAAACGTCAGTCAGGTGAAAATTGATGACAACTGTCATCTATAAGGGGAAGGATTAGCGTTCAATTAGTTAAAAAAAAATAAAAAGGCATATGTAATAAACATGTAAGATAACAATGCATTCAGCTGTTCCGGGAAACTCGTAAATTGCCACATAGTCTGGCAGTAAGATATTTCTTTGAATTACATCACTTTCAAAATAATTATTTTAAAAAAAAACCGCTTGGTAAATACATCCTTTTTCTTCTGTGTAAAAGCACTGAGAGTCAAGGCAATGTTCAAGGTAAGTAAAAATTATATTTTTGTTAAAATATAAAGACAGATAATTAAGGATATCATCCTCAGCCAGGAAGGATGACTCCACAAATTAATATTTAATTTGAAATGCATCAAAATGAAGCTTGAAAATGAATTTTTTTCATGCAACAATTTTCATTTTATTCATCTTAATAAGATTCAAGGTTTTTGGAAGTCTTAAAAAAGGTCTTATAAAAGTTGACGTTTGTACCCTATAAAAGGGAAAAAAATAATACTGTTTTAGAGAAATAAGATTTTCCTGAATTCAGCCTTAGATACCAATGCTTATTAGCAGGAAATGAAATAAGAAGTGATTTGTGGTGGCTTGCAATGATTGCAAAAGCCTTTTGAACTAACTATTATAGAACACATGACGGAAATAGAAGACAATAAATACCAAATAAGTATAAAAATCGTGACAATTTCTCTGAACGCCTGGATAGCTATCGTTTTTTTTTTACCTAAAGTATATTTGTTTATCAATTTGCAACTAGAAAATGCATTGCTGATATATTCCAATTCGCTTTTTCTGCAAAAATATTGGAGATTTGACAATGTTCCCTACATAATATGATTAACTTTAATCTTTAATTTTACAGAAATACTGTGGATAAATTTACATAATTTTGTGGATTCAGGGATATTTTTATGAGTATTTTTGATTACTTAACTGCTAATTTTATAAACGTGAGGATCGGACTACCTTAAATTGACTTAAATTAATTTTACAATAATAAAAATCATTGTTTGTTTTCTTTGTATCATTACGCCTACATTGTAAGAAATTCTTGAACATTGTATAAATTTGAACGAGTGTGATGTCAATGTATAATTTTTTTCTTTTTAAAAAGGATGGCAGAAAATAGCGAGAACATATGAAGTTTGCATGCATAAATCTTTGCATACTTCAGTTTAGATTGAGAAATTATTCTTAATTCAGCAGAAAACATCAGAGATACACTGTAACTGCCTCCGTGTAAATCATTTCTAACTTGATATCAATAACTGCAAGAAGATTGTCAGAGATTATTTAAGTTCTAACCTGGAAGTTTGAGACCCTAGTCCCAGGGGTCAATAATGTTTTAAAATCAATTTTGATAAAAGTTGCTACATGTAATTATCATGAAAATAGTTTGCAGTATATTCAAAAACTATTTGATTGCTTTACCATTGAATGGTTCACTTAGCCAGATCTATAATAGATGGACTCTGAGGGTACAGTTTAACACTCTTTTGTAACATAAATAAATTAAATGTTATAGCAATGGTCAAAGAAAGGAAGGGATTAAATAGAAAAAATACATATTAGGTTATTTGTTGCTTTGTAGTTGTTTACACTCACAACAAAAATTACTTTTTGGCTGTTCTCTTAATTGCATTTTAGATCAACATTTCACACGTACTGGCATTGTTGCTGATGACCAGCGTATTTATTGAGGATTCCAATGGGGGTTGGTGGAGTTGGACTAGAAGACGTAAACCTAAAGTACAGATACATGTACCTGTGACCACACAAGCACCAGTCTGTCCCCGTCTTTGTAGCTTCAGTTGTGAACCATCAAATAAATGCGGAAGGTTCTGCTGTTTTTACTGTTACCGCAGTTGTAATGGAAAATATCAGAATATTGTAATTTAAATTCTTTTGTTTGTTTTAGTTTTACATGTATTTGTTTGTTGTTTAACGTCCCTCCAGAGAATTTTTAACTCATATGGAGACACCTATTTGAATTTTTTTTTTATTTTGCGATTGACTTAAAATGAATTTGTTATTTGTCTATTAACACTAATATGACGTTTTTTTTTATTACAAGAGCTTGCCATGTAAATTTTCCGTGTGGGACAAGAATGGTGACGGTGCTGTTAACAAGACTGAATTTGTGAATGTGACACAAGCGAACAAGAATGTGGATGTTGATTACGTTTTCAAAACGTCAGACAAAAATGGTAAATATATTTTGATAATTAAATTAAATGTTTCATTGTATAATTTGTTTTCCTTTTTATCAGAATATCTTTTTATTTAAAAACATTTCATTTCTGCAGCCGACAACGTCCTATCAAAGGAAGAGCTACGCAATGCACCAATTATTATGGAGAAGTGTTAAATGGCAACTGCATAAATTGTCACACAAGTCTAGTTGAGTTCTTCAGAAATAAATTCAAACTGTTGTGTTTTAGTTATTTTGTCCGAAATTATCTTTTGTCAACATGTCATCTGTTTTTTACTGTTAATCACTGGGGAAATTTTGATCTCTCATGAATACCTTTTAATTGTTAATCCCAAAACTTTGTGTGTATCCATCTATAATACTGAATACATATATATATTGTTATACCACCCGCTTGAAATGCGGGAGGGTATATATTAATCGGTATGTCCGTCCGTCCGTCTGTCACGCTTTGGGTTACCCATCTGTTATCCGCAACTCCTCTCATACCACTGAATGTTTAGTTCACTTGAACCTTCATCTCAGGAAATATATTCCTAATAATTAAATAATACAAATACTAGAAATTAAATAATGAACAGCGAGGTTGAACTTTCGATTGAACTGATTTTCTGGAGTCTGGACACCGCCATAAGGATGTTAAGAGCCTTTTTGTTTGAATGGTATAATAATGAAAAAATTCTAAAATACATTAAACAAGCACCTAATTTGAATTTTTAAAAAATCATTTTTTTTTCATCACAGTATTAGAAAATAAATTCTTAAATACAATTACTCTACACAAGGAAAGTAACAATCTCAACAATCTTAAAGCCAAAATTTTACAAGTTCCATGGTCGATACACTGACCTTGTCAACAATTACAACTTTTGGCGTTTGGAAAAGAAGATAAAATTGTGACATTACGAAATCAACAACGACGAATGAAAGTCAACAGACAAATTTTAATCAGTTAAGTTCACTTGAACCTTCAGCCCAGGTTAGCCAATCTTAATAATTAAATAATACAAATACTAGTAATTGAAGGTTCAAGCCATTTAAAATATGATTCCAACAATCATTGAGTTTTTGTAATCTTTCAAAACAGGAACAATTCAAAAGATTAATACCATGCATGCAAATTAGGAGGGTTATCCATGTTTGTTTTAAAGTCAGGATGACTAAAACCGAGGAAGAATGAAATGCTGGGTTTTTCCATTGAGACTTCAATGCACATTTCTTTTACAGTTTGATTCAAGGATTACATAACGTACTTTTAATACTTGAATAGCAGGATTGGATGATTTTCTATGCATTGCATGCATCATAATGTTGGACATGCTTTGGCTTTAAAATGAGACTAAAATTAGGCATTACTCTGTACTGTTTGTTTTTTACTACAAAAAAGAACAACTCAAACATTGTGCTTCAAATCTTTTTGTCAATGTTTTTAAAAAACGCTTCAAAAATACATCTAGATTCTGTATAATATCATTTCAGGAACCAAAGTCCTCTCAAATGCACCGGTAATTTTCGCATTTTAATTAGGCCGAGTTTAATTATTTCTAATCTAGGAATTTTGAAAAATTTTCGTTTATTAAGTTTTACTGTTAAATTAATTGTTTTAAAATTAAGAAATCGAATGTTTATCATCTCGATTTCTTAAAAGGCCATCTTAAAAGTTGTTAAATTTAACTTTTGGATCCTACGGGAATTTGTTGGAAAAGCGCCAAATTATCACATTTAAAAAATTTTTTTGTATCTCTGTTCTAGAGATTTTTGTGTCAGTAAAGAAGATGAAAGTTATTGTAAAGAGTTGACAATCTGAAATATCAAAAAACTTGACCATCTAGGTTGGTCTGGGAATTGATTACAAAGTTTATTTTTTCAATGTCCAATACCTCTAAAATTGCCATACTGCGGTATAAATACTTATCGGTGCAGATGACTTATCGCCGCAGATGAATTTTTGGTAAATAAAAAATAGCAATGTTTAGATTGTTAATATGTTTCTTTTGATGTTCTGTCATCAGTTTTTAGAATAATATCCATGGACGTCTTAAACATACAAGCGAGTCATGTGTCATCCGTCAACGTCATGCATTGCTTATAAAATCGGAAATAATGACGATGTTAGAGCCATGTCAGCGTTTGTTCCTTATTATTGTCGCAAAATCACATTTTCAGACTAGAAGGCGTAACAGATAATGTTAATTTTTTTTTCATTAAAATCACAATATTTGGGAAAGGTGCACAGTTGCACATACGGCTGGATGAAAATAAAAAGCTGCGCAAAGTCATGCACACTTGACATAGACTCGGCCTCGTCAATAATATATGTGTGCACAAAATCATTAAAGGATTCAAAAATAGTAAAAAAAAGTTTAATTATTCGTTCAGCTTCAACTTCATATGTGTTTAAAATATAAATTTTTTTGTCAACACATGTTTACTTGTACATGTATCACTGATTTAGATAAACATTCATTGTAAATTGACTGCATACATTAAAAGTTCATGTCATCTAGTTGAAACATCAAGTAAATTTAGTTACATGCATTTGTAGATACATAAATTCCGGTCTTTACACAATCAGTTTGAAATACGGTATTCTACATTTTTTGCCACCCTGTCTTGATAATATTTGAAGCAAAATTTATTCATAAATCTTCTGTGGAAAAAGCGCTTGGCGCAGTGGTTAGAGCGCCTGCTCTAGAGTCGGGAAGTAAGGATTTTATCCCAACGTCGCAGGTTCGAATCCCACTGTTGGACGTGGAGACCGGTCCTTCGGATAAAACCGTATAAAACGAGGTCCCTTGTCGCAGTAGGTGCTGGCACGAAAAAGACCCCTCCCTGTTCAATGCCCTTATTGCCGAGTATAGGACAAACTTTGCAGCTCTCCACCGGCAAGTGATGGCGTCTCCATATGAGTGAAAAAACTCAAGAGGGACGTTAAACAATAGACAATTAATCTACGGAAAATAAGGTTGTACATTCATCAATTTACAACAGTTATTTTCATTTTATGCCAGTATAGTATATTTAAATAGTATATTTAAATGAACATGAAATAAAGAACACCATAACATGTGACACATCTCCATCGTTTTAGGATATTTGATAAACAAAAAGGCTTAATGGTATATATGAGTTCTATAGGAAATGACATTCTTTCATGAACCAATAAAATATTAGTTTGTCAATGATGATCGACCGCCTCGTAATAAATTTCACCGTATCTTTACTGAGATCAAATATAGCAAAAAAAACTAGATTGTCCTTATCAAACACTTGCTACAACTTTGACAGAGGAAATGCATATTTCGCCTCAATTAAGTTTCATACGTTTCATCGACGATAGTCAATGCAAGAGCGGATGGATGGTTTCGGTCTTCTTATGAACCAAGACGACTGTTGACACCAAAATGACTTATTGATGGTTAAACAAGATTCATTGATAGTATTCCGTCAACCTGCTTATCCAATCATGGAGAGGATTTTGTCTTTTCGCTTGCCTAATAAAATATATTATCTACCCAATATTTATCTTGTGTTAAATACTTTCGTACCCAAAATATAATATTTGTTGCATACAAATCCTGGTTTTCAGCTAGTGCAGAGAACGGATTTTTTGGGCAACGGTTTAGCAACTCTTTTGTATTACATTTTGTGAATTTGTCGAACAGTAGCGTTGACGAGGGATACAGGTACAGTATACACGTATTTCTGCTTACTGCAGTACATCCTTCTAGGTTATACTCTCTAGAGATTTTCTACCAACCTCCCCTGAGAAGTCTGCACAACTGAATGTACTTTCTTTAAAAACTTTTGTTTGAATAACCATTTCACTTTTTTGGTGGAATGCTTATGTCAGAAAGTTCTGTAGCAGTAACATAATGGATTTGTTTATAAAATGGATCACGTAAAATTGCAATAGATTGACCGATAATTATTTTATCGGGGTCTAACAGGGAATATATTAATCTAGAAGGCAAAAGTTATGCAATTGAGTTACGTTCAAAATACATAGAGATTTAGCCTCCTAAAACTAGAACGCAAAGTTAAAAAAATGAATGTAAGAAAAATTTTGTCCAACGGTTTATATACCTTCAACACCAGCATAGGGGTTTATATCTCTCAGTTGATTCGTTCGGCAGGAGCATGCTCACCTATGATCAATTTCTATAACGAGGTGAATTATTGATAAACAGGTTGCTGAAACAGGAATATCTGTGATCTCGTTTAAAGTCGATGCAATGACCTTATCAGCAAATACAGTTTGTCATTAAGTAAAATGCTGACTTAAGTGTTCCATACTAATTGTTAAGCCGTTATTTACATAATGCGTTGCTGACTGACTTTCCCGTTTTTTTCCCGATCAGGACAAGGAGCACACGGCAGATGCGACCGGCAGGCAGTGGAAGCCCACTCCTCCATCTCAAGTCTACTGTTTTGGAGGTCCTTGATTGCTCTGCTCCAATTCTGTGCTGTTTTATGTTCTTTTGAGCTTGAATACTGATTGCTATTTCCACATATTTCATTTTTCAAACTGACAAAGTATTGATCCACCAGCATACCTTATTATTAGCCTATTATAATTTATTTTAGGTCTGTGTTTCGGTTGATCATAAATACAGTAAAGTAAGAGATATTTGCCAATATAACATTTAAAAACTGTCTTCCATTCCATTACTGAAGATTAAATGCAGTATATCGCTTCTTGACATTCCCGCTACTATGTTTACAGTACCGACCAGACCGTACCTGACACAAAACAGTCCCAGAGCAGTCCTGTGGACTGCTTTCTGGAACTGCTGGCACTGCAGCAGTCATAGAGCAGTCCCAGAGCGGCCCCAAAACACGGACTGTTTTCGGGACTGCTTGGGATTCAGGTTGGGTCTGGTCGATACTGTGGGTCTCTTCTTCCTTTGTTACGCACACATTTCTAGGAAAAACGACTATTTTACTCATTCTATTCTTAGATTTGGGACGATTTCTGTCGATATTCCCTATTTCGGAGCATTTATAACTCTATATATCCTTATTATCCCGTCTGTGGTAAACTTGCATCATAAATATTTACTTTTGCTACTGGTATATTTTTCTTTAATGCGCTTTTCGAATTTATTTAACTTTGTCTACTGTATTTTATCAATTCATAAAAATCTTTGGGGTGCGATTTATCTTATATTTAGGTGTTATAAATTTTATATCGTGACCATGTTCACTTTTCTCAATTTTGTAATCAACTCAACTGCTTACAAATGGTTTTTAAATATAAATTCTGAGGGCTTTATTGTTTGATGGGCAATCGCAATTTAGAATCTTTTGATGTGTTTATGAAAGCTTCTCTTTCCAAATGTTTCCCTTACTTCCATTTATGCCGTCGGATGCGCTAAGCAAATGTGTTCTGATAGTTAGAGTGTAACCAGAACTCACAAGGTCTCCACTGCCCTAGGACGTGAGCCCATTAGTAGTCTCATTTAAAGTCATCATTTCGTACGTTTTATGGTCGACACATGAACTTGTCATCAAATACAATTTATCAGGAAGTCAACTGCTGACGGACTTTTTTCATATTGATTGTTTACCAATTATTTATACACTGAATTGTTTAGGGATTTCCCCTTTACCCGAACATGACAAGGGGCACACGGTGGTTGTAACCAGTCGGCAAGGGATTCTCACTCCTCCATTGCACCAGATCCAACCTTTGATGCTTAAGAGGTTCCTGTTTGTCCGCTCCTATTTTGTAATATTTGATGGACTTTTAAGCTCGAATATTGTTCGTTATCTCCAAATATTTTCGTTTTGATTTGGTGGTAATGACCCCCATGAAAAGATAGTTGTGGGGTAATTTTTATCTTTTAAAAATGGCCTCTTTCATAATAGTTGCTTACAATAAAGTTGTTTAATGTTAAGTTTTATCATTTTTAATGAAGCGCACTGAGGTGGTAAATTTTCCAATGAAAGGGACGCTTTAAACTGTCTTTAGAATGTTGATTGTCAAATAATGGCATGTCCCTTTCTTTAGAAAAGGAAAACAAGGGTAATATGGTTTATTCGAATACCTGTTAAAATATATGAAGGGTTTCTAACGCTCTATTCTATCTCTATAAAATCTCCATTTCAGTGTAAGAGTATAACTACCAATAGTGGGCCAACGTTAACGCTGGCTCAGCAATGTCTTGCTATCTGGGATATGGAGATAACGAACACTATTAATGCTCTAAAAATCAAAGATCGAACCATATGCCAAGGAGGAACGAGCATCCCTTGCCAACAGGTCAAACCCGTCGTATATTGCTTGTCATGATCAGGAATAATCCCAAAAATCTTGCGTTTTTCTGGCCTTTTCACTATTGTGATATTTTACTTGCCAGTAAAACTGCCTGGAAAACGTTTGATATTTTGGCCTTGATATGGAAAAAATTACAAATTTGTTGACAACACAGTGTGTAAACTGAAACAATTAGTATAAAAAACGTCAGTCATCATTTGACTATATGATAAGTTTACCACTGTGTGTACCTAAAGCAGGTGCCAATTCGATTATTTGTTTGTTAGTTTGTCATTTATGTTTTATAGATATCAGAGTCCTTATGCGCAGAACAAGAAGATTTTTAGCAAGGTAATTTTGTAGATCAATGATCACAATTTGCAAAAATTATGTGGTCCATTTTAACTGAGGATGTAGTTGTAAAACTTATAGACATGAAAACAAATTACCCTTTATCTCTTTCAATGACCATTCTCTAACAGTATATAGATTTATTAAGAATCATGAAAATTCCTTTTTTGTGTAAAATCTTAACATTTATACATCAGGGGAATCTTGAACCAAAAAGTTCTTCTGATGATAGGAATCCGTTCCCTGAAAAAAAGAAAAATCTATTTTACAAGAAATTTAAGCAACTTATTAGTTTTAAACTGATTTAAATGAGATGATTTAGAGAAGAAATGTAAAGAGCTTTGATAACAAAGTTATTTTAATGCTGGAATTAAAAAAAAGTACATGTTTATCAAAGATAGCTGAGCAGTTGTAAGTAAGTCATATTAAAATGCCAGACAATTTTCAACACTGAAAATAAAGTATATCTAAACCTTTTTGGTTTTTGCATGCAATGTTTCTGTTGCTTAACGTCCCTCTCGAGAATTTTTCACTCATATGGAGACACCACCACTTGCAGGTGGAGGGCTGCAAATCTTGAACTTAAGGCCATTGAGCAGTGATGGACCTCGGTTTTTACAATTAATTATGAAATAATGACGGTGCATCCTATCCTATATCCGTCTCTCTAATTTGTAAGAGGTATCTTTGGAATATCTAGCTTGTGGCTCTAGATTTTGTATGCAACTTTCAATTTTTAGACAAAAAGCGTTTAATCTACTATCTGTCTGCAATATCCATTAAAGCAAAGTGAATTCCTCATCTTATGAATTTTGGTTGGTTATTACAAAAACGTAATTCAAGCAGCAGTCCTTTGCAATTTTCATTTATAACCAATCGGCGGACGTCAGCCCTGAATTCTTTGAAGTCCATCCTCCCATCTCCATTTTTGCCCCATGTCTTGAAGTCACACAGCAAGCAAGGAGAAACGAAGTCTTTCAGATATTTCATGTTTTACAAAAAATTAAAAGACCGAAGAGGATATATTTTGTAAATATGTGTGGTTCGTTTTTTACTTAAAAATATTTTTTAAAAACACGCAAAAAGAAAATGCATAGTTAAAAACATCTTTATGTGGTACATGTACATGTAATATATGATTTAAGTTTATGATTCCAATCATTATTCAATAATAGATTATATAAACTCTTACTCTCTTCCTTCCACATAATTTTTTGCAGACTGGAGCACACACTAGAGAACACGTTGGACAGGCCTTCGTACATGCTACGGGACATGCTATTTTACAGATTCTTCGCCCCCTAACTCTTATTCTTATTCGTCTCCGCCACCCTCCGTAAGCCTCGTCCAGAAGGCACCACGTGACCAATGTCAGAATCAGAACAAAAATCAACTTCGAATTCATCTAAAAGGAAAAAAAGAATTATTTCATCTAAAGTTATTATTCTGATAATATTAAACGTCGTAAGTTTAAACTTAATTTTAAGATTATTCTTCATATGAAATGAAAAGTAGAAAAATAATTGATGTATAATTATTATAAAATAAACAATAATTTATAAAAGTTAATATACATTTCTACCAAAGACAAGGGAATGCGACCTACCGTTCTTGATGCTTTGTTTCTTTTCCTGCCAGGACGCTGTATCGTGGGTCTTTTATAAGAACTAGAAATGATGAAAACTGCACGTCTGTTGTCGAGTCCTGACTGTACCAGTGTATCAGGTTTTTAAAATTGAATTATTCATTGAAATATGAGTTTTTGATAAAAATCTGTAAACTTTTTATATCCTGGTTGTGAATGTCAAGGAAGATGCTGATTTAAAACAACAGCTGTTTTTAATGTAAAAAACTTAAGGAATATAATAAAGCAAACATTAATATATCTGTTTGCTTATATTTTCCAATATCCTGCTATTTATTGATAAGGAAAAATAACTGAACAGATTTTTGGTCATGTTCTTTGCAAAACCATGACAGACGACAAACTTCATATAAAGGAGTCTTTTAAATGGCCATCAGTGTTTTATTAAGACCAGAAACAATTTAGATATTTCAAAAAATGTTACACCAGTACATACATGTATATTTTAAAACAAAGCAAGTTATTTAAAAACAAGTTGATGAAAAAAAACCCAACAATCTCGTTTAAACGACATTTTGCAAGTTCTATGATCGATAAACTGACCTTGTCCATAAATACAAATTTTGGCCTTTGGAGAGAAGATGAAATTGTGATAAGGTAAATACAACATCAACAAGACGACAATGAAAGTCAACGGACAGATTTTAATCAGTTTAGTTCACTTGAACCTTCGTCTCAGGTCATATATTCCTAATAATTAATAATACAAATACTAGAAATTGAAAGTTCAAGACATCTAAAATATGAATTCAACAATCATTGAGTGTTTGTAATTTTTCAAAACAGGAACAATTCAAAAGATTAATACCATGCATGCAAATTTGGGGGATTATCAATGTTAGTTAAAACTCAGGATGACTAAAATTGAGAAAGAATGAATGGACAAATTCTGGGGTTTTCCAATGCGACTTCAATGCACAATATTTCTTTTACAGTTTGATTTATTGGCGGATCCAGGAATTTCGTAACGGGGGGGGGGGGGGG
>PRKT01000125.1:477102-492624 GCA_003671525.1 Saccostrea glomerata
GGGGGGGGGGGGCAGTAGAAGGTAGGTGGTCTGAGGACTGAAGCCTCCAGTGGTTCTAGGGCAACGCCCTGATGGGGGTGAAGCCCCCGAAAGCTGACAAACCTTTACAAATAAGAGATGTTTTTCCTTGCTATTAGGCTAATGGACATGTAAGTTTACATACAGAAAAATTAAATTGGAAGGGGGGGGGCGCACGGAGCGACGGCCCTGGATCCGCCTTTGTGATTTAAGGAGTACATAATGTACTTTAAATACTTGAATTAAGATTTAAGATTTGACTGACAAGGCATTAGGCGTAAGGCATTACCATTACCATTTGTTTTCTATCACAAAAAAAGTATTTTTACTCTAGGGATTTTTATAATTTTTCTTAATTAATTTTTACTGCAGATGAATTTTTGCAATGTTTAGATTGCCAATATGTTTCTTTTGATGTCATTATATCAGGTTTTAGAAAAATATCCATGGACATCTAGAACATACAAGCGAGTCATGTGTCATTCTTCAGCGTCATGCATTAATTACAAATGTTTTGTAATCAATGACGATGTTAGATCCATGTTAGCGTTTACCCCTAATTATTATCGTAAAATTACATTTTCAAACTAGAATGCGTTACTGATAATGTTAATTTTGTATTAATATCACAATTTTTGGGAAAGGTGTACTGACGCACATGCGACTGGATGAAAATATAAAACTGCGCAAAGTCATGCACACTTGATTTAGACTCGGCCTCATTAATGATAAATGTGTGCAAAAATTATTTAAGGATTCAAATTTTTTTCATAAAAGTGTAATTATTCGTTTATCTTCAAATTCATACAGTGTATGTGTTCAAAATATCTTTTTTTTTTGTCAACAGGTCTCTGATTTCAGTTGAAATATCCTTCTGGTCCAAATTTCACCAATTTTTGAAAAAAATATTCCAAACACTGATTTTCATCAACGACAAAGGCATTAGATTCAAATGAAAAAAATACTTTGAAGTATGAAGTATGAACAAATGAATTATATGTCAAATCATTATGTGAAGAAAGTTTGATATGGTAAATAAAAAGATCAATTATTTTCTATCTCACAATAAAATTAGAAATATGGGGTATATATGATAAAAATATTTACTCTCATGCCTAATTAATTCTCATTAGAAATGATACTAAAGCTTTGCTTTATAAATCAGAATATCAAATTCTTTTGTTTGCTTGTAAAATAATGTACACCCATAAACAAGAGTTATCTCAATTTACATCGTTTAAAAGAACTGAGTGTATAAATGTTTAAGGTAAACTATTAAAAATAATTATTGAAAATATTGGCAATAGAAACTAGAAATCAACATCTGTACGATAGTACATTTTCGAATGAGTTGACTATAAAGTGGTCCTTGTAAATGAAATCTGAATTCTGATATGACAATTTATTGAATTTCATGAAAAACTGTCTGCAGAAATAGACTAATTTATCTCTCTTATCAAAGAGATATTACACCTTATACATTCATATTTTTTCTGTAAATTGACTGCAAACAGTAAAAGTTGATGTTTTCTAGTTAAAACATCAAGTAAATTTAGTTACATGCATTTGTAGATACATAAATTCAGTCTTTACAGTTTGAAATACGATATGTGCTAAAAAAAAAATTGCCACCCTGTGTATGTTATATTTGAAGCAGAATTTATTCATAAATCTTCTATGGAAAAAGCGCGTGGCGCAGTGTTTTGAGCGCTTGCTCTAGCGTCGCGAAGCAAGGAGTTGATCACAACGTCGAAGGTTGGAATCCTACCGTTAGACGTGGACACCTTCGGATGAAAAAGTATAAACCAAATGAGTGAAAAATTCTCGAGAGGGACGTTAAACAACAGACAAACAATTATGCATTCTAAGGAAAAAGAGGTTGTACTTTCCTTAATTAACAAAAATTATTTTCATTATATGTCAGCATAGTACATTGAAGTGAACTTGAAACAAAGAACACCTCCTTCATATATGGATATTTGATATTTCAAACGGTTAACAAAACGGCATTTCGATCGGTTAACGGTATAAATGAGTTGTCCAGGAAATGACATTCTTTCATGAACCACTAAACTATTAGTTTGTCAACGAAGATTGATCGCCTCTTATTTAAATAATTCCACCGTATCTTTTCCGAGATCAAATGTTGCAATCAAACTAGATTGTCCTTATCGAACACTTCCCACAACTTTGACAGGGGATATGTATATTTCGCCTCAGTTAAGTTTCATACGTTCCATCGACGATAGTCAATGCAAGAGCGGATGGATGGTTTCGGTCTCCTTATGAACCAAGACTACTGTTGACATCAAAATGACTTATAGATGGTGAAACAAGATTCATTTATAGCATTCCGTCAACCTGCTAATCCTATCGTGAGACGAATGGAGATGATTCTGTCTTGTCGCGTGTGTAACAGAACATATTATCTGCCCAATACTTACCTTGTTTTAAATACTTTGGTACCCATGATATAATTTTTTGTTGCATACAAATCCTGGTTTTCAGCCAGTGCAGAGAACTGATTATTTGGCAACAGTTTAACAACTTTTTCAAATTACATTTTATGTGTTATTCTAAACTAAGCCTTTAGTTCTACCAAAGCAATAAAAGTGTTAATTTGAATTTGTCGAACATTAGCGTTGACGAGGGACACAGATACAGTATACATGTATTTCTGTTTATTGCAGTACACCCTTCTAGATTATACTCTCTAGAGATTTTCTACCTGCTTCCCCTAAGAAGTCTGAACAACTGAATGTACTTTCTTTAACACTTTTGTTTGAATAACCAATATATTTTTGGTGGGATGTTTATGTCAGAAAGTTCTGTAGCAGTAACAGAAGGGTTTTGTTTGTAAAATGGATCACATAAAATTGCAATAAATTGATCGATGATAATTTTGTTGAAGTCTAATATGGAAAATGTAAATCTAGGGGGTAAAAATTATGCATTTACAGTGTACAAAATACATATAGAGATTTTGCCTCCTAAAACTAGATGGCAAAGTTCCAAAAAACTGAATGTAAGGAAAATTTTCCTCGACGGTTTATATACCTTCAACACCAGCATAGGGGTTAATATTTATCAGTTGTAAATTATTGATAAACAGGTTGCTGAAACAGGAATATCAGCGGTCTCGTTTAAAACCGATACAATGACCTTGTCAGCAAATACAATTTATCATTAAGTAAAATGCTGAGTAGAGTGTTGTATAATAATTGTTAAGCCATTATTTACACAATGAGTTGCTGACTGATTTACCCGTTCTCTGATCATGACAAGGAGCATATGGCGGGTGTGACCGGTCAGCAGGGGATGCTCACTCCTTCAGGACACTGATCTAATTTTGTATTGTGTTATGTAATTTTGAGCTTGAATACTGGTAGTTATTTCCACATATTTTGCTTTTCCAAACTGATAAAGTCTTAATCCACCAACACACTTTATTACTATCCTTTGTAATTTAATTTAGATCAGCCTTTCATTTGATCATAAAGACAGAAAAGTAAGGGATTTGCCAACATAACGCATAAAATTTCTTTTACATTTCATTACTTAAGCTTAAACGCAACATTCCGCTTCTTGACATTCCAATCACTATGTTTAGGTCTCTTCTTCCTTCGTTAACTGTGAATTTTACCAAAATCAACAGCTTAAAAACTTAAGACTTCTCAACTTTATACACAACCATTCCTCAAGATAAATTAAAGTCCAGGCTTTTTGATATTGACAGCTGTCTTTTCAATAAAAATGGAACTCGTAAATTTACTTATCTGGTCATTGATCATTTGCAAAATTATTTTGTTAAAATACATTCTGATTTCACTCACAAGTCCTCTGAAGTTGACATCAAAGAGATGCTTGAGTTTCTGATTGACAATATCTATGTGGTTTTGGACTTTTACGAGAACACCCCTACTAATGTTATTGTGATCGCATCTTTAAAGTCACTTTGCTAAAAATCTTGTTCTGCGCATAAATAAGGACTCTGATATTTATTTAACATTAATGACAAATTAACAAACAAGTAATCTAATTGACAAACAGAACGAATTCAGCGTTTTCTTCATAAATTTTCCCGTTTTTTTTACTACTCTACGATAATAAGTTAATAACCTAATGTAGGTACACAGTGGTAAATTCATCATTAAGTCAAATTCTGACTGACGTTTTTGATAATGATTGGTATAGTTTACACACTGTATTGTTGACAGATATTTCGTTATTTCCCAATCCAGGCCAAAATATCATACATTTTCCAGGCAGATTTCCTGGCACGTAAAATATCAAAATAGTTAAAAAGCCAGGAAAACGCAGTTTATTTGGGACTATTCCATATCATGACAAGCAATACACGACGGGTTTGACCAGTTGGCAGGGGGTGTTAATCATGTTAGCTTAAGTTTTCACAACTCATGTATTGACCGAACACGCCTTTACTCGGTGTTTATGTACTATCAGCTTGATTGGCTATTATATTTCTTGAATACCTATTCGACAGGTATTCGAATAAATCATATTACCATTGTTTTCCTTTTCTAAACAAAGGGAGATTATTTGACAATCAACATTCTAAAGACAGTTCAAAGTGTCCCATTCAACGGAAAATTTACCACCTCAGTGTGCTTCCTTAAAAATAAATGACAAAACTTGAACATTAAACAATCATCGTAAGTTAATATTATGAAAGAAGCCATTTTTAAAAGATAAAAAAATAACTTCACGAGCCTTTCTTTCCATGAGGGTCATTACCACCAAATTAAAAGGAAAATATTTGAAGAAAAACGATCAGTATTCGAGATTAAAAGTCGATTAAATAGTACGAAATAGGAGCGGACCTGAAGAACATTAGAGGTGGGATCAGGTGCCATGGAAGAGTGAGAATCCCCTGCCGACCTGTCTGAGCCGCCGTGTGATCCTTATCATGTTCGGAAAAAAAGGAAAATTCCTTGGACAACTCAGTGTGTAAATTATAGTAAAACAGCCAGTGTGAATAAAGTCAGTCAGTGTTTGACTTCCTGATAAACTGTATTTTTGACAAGGTCATGTATAGACCATAAAACTTACGAAGTGAACTTTAAATGATACTGCTGATGGTCTGACGTCAGTGAGCAGTGGAGACTTTGTCAGAGTTATACCTAACTATCAGAACAATCTTTTGTTTAGCGCTCGGTATTAATGGAGGTTAAGGAAACATTTGGAAAGACAAGATTTCATAGGGACATCAGAAGATTCTAAAATGCTATCGCATATCAAACAATAAAGCCTTCCGAATTTATATCAAACCATTTTTAAGCAGTTTAGTTGATTACAAAATTGAGAAAAGTGAACATGGTCACAATATGAAATTTTAAAACCTAAATATAAGATAATTCGCATCCATGCCAGAGTTTTTTATGAATTGATACAAATACACTAGATAAAGTTGGATATATTTGAATAGTGCATTTAAGAAAAATACACGAGTAGCGAAAGTAAATGTTCATGATGCAAGATAAACATAGACGGGATAATAAGGATATAAAGAGTTAAAATTATTCCGAAGAAGGGAATATTGGCAGGAATCGTCCCAAATCTAAGAATAGAATGAGTAAAATGATAATTCTTAAAAGAACTGTGCTTAAGGAAGGATATATGGATATAACGAACAGTATTCAATTTCAAAGTCCATAAAACAATACAAAACCCTTCTCTGAAAAAACCCAGCGGGGGTATTTGTCCCTATTGGACAGTTCTAGTTTGAAAAAAAAAAACGAGGTCCATTTTAATTGAGGATGTAGTTATAATACTTAAAGACATTAAAACAAATTACCCGTTATCTCCTTCAATGACTAAATTCTCAAATAATAATTATAGAGATTTATTGGGAATCATAAAAATTCCTTCTTTGTGTAAAATCTTAACATTTAGACATCAGGGGAATCTTGAACCAAAAAGATCCTCTTCTGATAGGACTCAGTTTCCTGGAGAAAAAAAATATATATACTTTACAACAAATTAAAGAAATAAGTCTAACTTATTACTTTTGTAATGCTTAAATTAAAAAAAACCAAGTACATCAGAAATAGTTCAGCTGTTGTAAGTCATCGTCGCAAACCACGGCCAAAATGTACGATCCTCTCCCATTCTGGTAGGAGAGAGCTATATGCGGACTCCGGACCGTGGCTTGAGACGATGTTGTAAGTAAGTCATATTAAAATAACAGACCATGTTCAACCCTAAAAATAAAATATTTCTAAACCTACTACGCGTTAGGAAGAAAGTTTTGCATTTAGAAAGACTTTTTTAATTTTTATTTTCTTCTTCGAATAAATGAACTATATAATATTTCAAAATCGAATATGTAAGGCAGTTAAGTTAACGTACGTGGGGAACAAACTTGAGGTGGTTATCAACATTAGTCCCTCATTTAGTGTATGAAATATACATGTCCAAAAAAAGAGTATATATGAAACTTTGTGTACTAGGTCGTAAAATAAATTAATTAAAGATATCATCTCTTCATAAAAAAACATGAACATGGTATATCTACTGTATTATAAGCTGTAACTTCAGAAAATCAGATCCTGTTAAAAACTGTTTTAATGATAGCATTATATCTTTGTTGTTTAACGTCCCTCTCGAGAAATTTTCACCACCAGCCGATAAATGACTGTAAAAATCTAAGTTCACTTTATGCAAACATGGCCCTGTTGATATAACAATTTTTAAGATTACACCTTTTTTTAATTTCAAACATCAAAATAAATTAGAGACTTTGTGCTTTCATTTCCTATTAAAATATTTCCCCTAAAAGTTCAGGTATTGAAAAAAGGGCTTAATGAACTTGCAATGTTCTTGCACTTTTTGGAAAACGTGTATATTTGAGTATTTTCAGAGATGAAAAATAATATAAGCACACTTCTTTGTCAAAAAAAAAAATAAGATGAAACATATGGAAATAACGAACAGTATTCAAGCCCAAAAGTCCATCCAACAATACAAATTAGGAGTAGATCAAACAGAAAGCTCCGAAGCATCAGAGGTGGGATCAGGTGCCTTAGAAGAGTGAGCAACCCTGTCGACGGGTCAACCCCGCCTTTTCATGATCGGGAAATACCGAAAAAACCATCGTCAATTCAGTTTCAATTCAAATAATAGTGTGTAAATAATGGAATTATAATTATATTAAAACGTCAGTCAGCATTTGACTCAATGATAAATTATATAATTGCATTTGTGAATATTTCGTTTTTATTCATTTTTGTTTGTTTATTACAAAATTGTAATTTGAGCAGAAGCCATTTGCAATTGGCACTTCTAAGCATCCTTATCTGCTAGTTAAAAAACGCGTTTAATATTTATTCTTGGGGCAAATGAGGTGAACTTCAGCCTTGAATTCTTTGAAGTTTACAGTTTAAAATCACGTCACAGGTTCGAACCCCACTGTGGGACGTGGAGACCGGTCATATGAACCGAAGTCCCGTGTCGCAGTGGGTGCTGGAACGAAAAAGATCCCTCCCTGCTCAATGGCCCTGAGTACTGACTATAGGATAAAATTTGCAGCTCTCCACCGGCAAGTGGTGCCGTCTCCATATGAGTGAAATTCTTGAGAGGGACGTTAAACAACATAAAATCAATCAATCAGTTTAAAGACATGTGATATATGAATTTTGTTTATGATTCCGATCATTATTCAATAATAGGTTATATAAACTCTTACTCTCTTCCTTCCACATATTTTCGAGCAGACCGGGCTACACACTGGGGAACATGTTGAACAGGTCTTCTTACATACTAGAGGACATGCCACTTTACAGATTCTTCGCCCCCTAACTCTTATTCTTATACGTCTTCGCCACCCTCCGTAAGCCTCGTCCAGAAGGCACCACGTGACCAATGTCAGAATTAGAACAAAAATCAATTTCGAATTCATCTAAAAGAAAAAAAGAATGATTTACATCTCGAATCATTATTCTGATAATATTAAAACTCATAGGTTTAAGGTTTTAAGATTATTTTTTTTATATGAAATGAAAAATATGAAAAAGCAAAAATTATCACTGATATGCATTGTAATTACTATAAAATAAAACAGAAAAGTTAATATACATTTCCTACAAAGACAAGGTATTGTGACTTACCGCTCTTGATGCTTTTTTTCTTTTCCTGCAGGGACAGTGAAACGTAGGTCTTTTATAAGAACTAGACAATCCACGTCTGTTAATGAGTCATGACTGTCCCTCTGTATCAGTTTTTTGAATATTAATTATCATTGGAATCTGAACTTATGATAAATGTTTTCGACTTTGAATATCCTGGTTGTGAATGTAAGGGAAGATGCTGAATTAAACAGCTGGTTTGAATTAGATGATGTAGAAACTTTAGGAACATAATTAAATCATATACTCGTAATATACCTATATCTGTTTGATTACATTTTCAATTTTAAGTCATATTCATTAAGAAAAATACCGAAAAAAATATTTGTTCGTGTTCTGTGCCAAACCCTGTAAGAGGGATCACTTCTTATAAAGAAGTCTATTGACTTGAAAACATGGTTTCCTTAAGATCAGACATCATTTAGATCAGATGTTTGATCATATTTCAATAAATTTTTGATATCCATGCTGACAGATTATTTGTAGAATTACTTATTTTTATCTAATGAACAGCAAGGTTGAACTTTCGATTGAAAATGATTTTCTGGGGTCGATCTGGAAACTGACACAACTGTCAAAATAGTCAAAATCCCGTGATTAGTTTTCATACCAAAAGCATCGAAGTGAGGGTCAATATTTATTGTAATCAGAAACTCAAGCATTTTTAGTAACTTCAGAGTACCTGTGTGTTTCATAATGATTTTATCAAAATAATTCTGCAACTGACAATTGACAAGGTAAGTATAATTACGAGTTTTATTTTTATATAAAAAGCAGCTGTCAGTGATGTTATGAAGCCTGTACCTTAATTTTCGTGTGGAAGTGGTTGTAATAAGTGTCAAAAAGTCGAGAAAAAAAATTTATGTTATTGATTTTGGTAAAATATTGTTATTTCAAATTTTCCTCAGGTCAAGATTTAGTAAATAAAAGATGCCTATAGATTTAACAAATTTGAGATATAAATTTCTTTAATGATGCTTTACAGCTTTAGCTTGGTCAAACAAGGTGTTTCGGGGCGTAATCTGTAGGTGAACAAGATGTAAAACCATGTTTTAAACTGTCATTTTCAATGAAAAATTAAGAAAACCAATCATGAAAATGGGAGGTTTTTTTTCATATTCAACAAAGGAAATGTATCCAGATTGCCTACAGTCTCTCAGAAAACAGTTATTTGAATATCCATAGCCTCGTATTTGAAATAATTTCAAATTTAATATAGGTATCGGGATTACTTTTCATATGATTTCCAATTGAATGCCATGAAAATACCCTATTTTCTACATAATTCTGCTAAAGTCGTAAAGTAGGGGAAAAAGAAAGTTGAAATTGATTATGACATCATAACGGATCTGGCACCAAAGGGTCCTTTGGGGGTTTTCAGTATCCAAATCTGATTTACACTACTTCTAGAATATACTGTTATACAGTGTCAACAAGACCTCTAAGACATCGGAGTTTGATCAGGAACCATGAAAAAGTAAGCATGTCCTGCTGACTTGTCACATCCGCCGTGAGTTTCTTGTTCTGAAAAACACCAGAAAAAATGCGGACAATCCATTATCTAAATAATGGCCTAACAATTAATATTTAAAAAAAACATCAATCATTATTTAATTTAATGAGAGATTGTACATGTTGATCAGGTCATTGTATCGAACAAAGAGTTGTGAAATAAAAATGAGCCATTTGTTATTCTCGTTTCATCGACTTGTTTGTAAATACTAAGCTTGTTTCTTTTAAGAAACTGCTATAAGATATATGCGTTTCGATTTTATAGAAAAAGTGAATTGATCTCATAAATACAGTAAACTAAACGAATCTTTTGGAGCACAAAAACTTTGCTTTAAAAAACAAATGTGGGATTAATTGTTTAGGAGAAGGAAACCTCCCTTGTAGAATATCACATCGGCCATGAGCCCTATGTATCAGGTAGATGCATTAAATTTTTGTCATAAATGTTAAAAATAAAAAAATGAAATCATATATATCATGGAAGATTTCAGAAAATAACGATTAATCGAAAACTTGTATTTACAAACAATGTCACTTTAGCTTTCAATTGTAAAAATCTTACTTCAAACGTGGTTTATAAAATTCTTTTAACATCAGTTTATTTCTTAGTTTATTGCTTTAGTTAAGAAATTGATCCTATTCAAAACGTGGTCTTGAGAACTGAATTGGTGTTGATGAAATATTACTACTGTAGGGAAGTTGTCGATCGAAAAGCTACTGTCATAGGTTATGTAAGGTTGTTATGTTGCAGTTATATCTACTCTAGTCTGTTTCAGATCTAATTATGAAATAGATGTGACAGACTTTGTAGTGAATTATATTTCGAGTGAGTTCACTGGGATATATCGGGTCGAAATATGACAAAGTGTAATTATAGTTAATTCAAAAAACAAAAAAAAATTAATATATCTAAATGTCATGTTAAAGCCACAACAAAATATTTCTTCTTCTGAATAAAAATGGATTGTCTACTATGCTTAATATGTACCGTAAGAAGTTTGAGGAAAAATAAACAGTTACAGTAATAAGAATAAGACAAAGATATCAGTATAATAGCATTATCATTTATTATTTTCTTTGGGAAAAAAATGGGTATCATCCTTAACATTGAAAGGAAGAGCCAAACCATAGAGAAAAATATGTTCAGGGAAGTACTTAATGTAAGAAAAGACTAATAAGCGAATGAACGTACATACAGCTGTCGTAGTAATAATATATCCAGACTGCTTTAAGAGAGTGTGGGTAAGAATATTGAGGTAAGTCAAAATAAAATCAATAATACAGGAATAAAAATTGGTAGTTTTTATATATATATGTCAATTAACCGAACCTTTAATTAATATTGTTTGCACTTTTATCACAGTGGCTATATCAACGGATACCATCTGCTGATGTATACTTTACGTATATAAATTGTTATGGTTTCTTTTGAATTTTTTGACGTGCAACAGCTTTTGAATTGTAAATTAAGAAATGTTATCTTATCAAATATTAAATCGATATTTATGTACTTTCTGATATTTGGTTTCAAAATCAGGAACTTTACCTTATCTAGGTTGTGTCCTGATAACAGGACAGGGAAGTCAATAAAAAGGGCAAATCAGTACTTAACAGTAGTTATTCTTTACGATAACTTCAATTAACTTAAATTTCATTGTCATACTGCATCGAAAATATTTTTTTTACTTTTCTTGCTTCATGACATTTTCTTGACTGATTAAAACTAGGAAAGAGAGTCCTATGCCTACATGTGCTTTTAATTTTTTTCCAGAATCGGTTCCAATATCTGTTATTTAAATATAACTCAAATTATATTGTAATGTTTCAGCAAGCAAATAAAGTAAAAATTAATTTGTTGCCTTCACATTTTGTTTTTCTTTAAATTTTTCGTTCTTTTTCTATTAGTCTCCTTTGTCTTTGCTTTGTTTTAGGATGGTTTTCATCTATATGTATGCCTTATTCCCCACGGTTTAATTTTCCATTCCTGTAGCTTTTTCGGATCAATAATTTTTCATATGATGTGACGCGATTGTATTGCATATTTATGATAGGTAATTCCTATTAATTTGGGGATTTACACAATAAAAAAGATAATTAAAACGTTATCTACATTATAAAATGGCTACAAACGAAACAAAGCCAGAAGCTTCCCAGGTAGAATACCTTACGACATGAGTGTCCCGATATCAAATTAATCACTTCTCCACCAAAGCACTACAAGCTAGCTAATTAAGATCGCTGGACAAGATAATGCTGTGGTCATTTACCAGCCTCTGTAGTGTCAATGTTAATGGTTACAGACCATTCCTCGTATTGGACATTTTACTGATATTAAATACGGTAGTCACGACCAGTCCAGTCTGACGTATACCCTGTAAATGCTTCTTAACGTGTCAATTAATTGACACCGAAATGTTATAAATACGACAGGTCTCCAAGACAATGACGAATATCAAAGATACTGTGAGCTCGGATTTCTACCTGATTTAGAAAAAAAAATAAGAACTATGAACAATTCCAGCATATTCAACGAACTGAGTACAGAAGCATGGATTACACCATTGCTTGTAGTATACGGACTGATATTCCTGACTTCTATAATAATGAACTCGTTAGTTGTCGGAACTTTTTGTCGATACGAGTGTTTGCATTCCATTCACGATCATCTTATTTTCGCGTTGTCTTCCGTAAATATGATCCTTCTAATTGGAATGCCTTTTTACCTGATGTACTCTGTAGGTTATTCCTTTGTGTTAAATAGTCGGTACTTCTGCCTTCTGAACTATGTGATTCTACACGGTGGAATCGGATGTTCTGTATTCCTTCAGTTGGGATTAGCATTAGATAGATACATGTGCATCGTATGGCCTTGGAAGCATTCCAAAATACGCAAGCGATATGTGGTTTTATATGTCTTGATGTCTTATATTTTTGGATTTGGAGTTAATCTTCTTCCAGCCTGGGGATGGAATAGTTGGTCCGAATACAACAAATGCGTCTGGGGGAGTTTTCCCTGGGAATATCAATACTTTGTACGGATAACAATGATGGTGATTCTTGTCGTTAACCTTGGAATTCATCTCTATGTTCTGCATGTCGCCAATCGTCACTCAAGGAAGATCAGACGGCTTATAAAGCGGATTAGAAGAGAGCATTCTAGGACAAGAGGATGCGAGCACACGGCGGTGACCACTGTATTTCTTCTGGCGGTCATTTCGTCCTTGTGCTGGTTTCCATATTGGATTGCAGCCTTAGTTCTGCCACAAAATACACTGACCACCATTTTCATTCTTCAGATTTTATACGCCATCATTATCCTGAATTCTGTGACAAGTCCACTCTTATTTGTAATGAGGAATAGACATTTCAGAGATGCAATGTGTAAAATGTTAGTATTGAGTCCAAAGTTGCATCACTGCGGTAGTTGAATTGAGAGAGAGAGAAAGAGAAATTTTACCAATAACAAAATATATTGATGTATGTATAAAAAAGAAATTTTCTGTTTGACTCTTGACTACTTAAATTCAAATGCATGCAGTATACCAAATACCAATTCCGATATTTTATAAATTAAGAGGTAACTGTGTACATGTAGCATTTAAATTTCAATGAAAGGAATAGTTAACAAAATACATCAATGCTAAATTACCTAACGATGATCCGCACTCAATACCAATATATCTAAATCGTCATATGAAATAATATCAAAACAAATTTTGTACAAATTTAAGGTATGTTTCAACACTATAACCGAAACATGAGTAGCAGGCTGATTCTGTTAAGAGACCTGAAATGTACTCCTTTTGATATGATTATGTTGTACACGATATTTATTAAAAGATAGAAAAATTGTGAATCCGTTGAAAATGTTTCAAACATATTTATTGTTAACTGAATATAAGCATGGTATCTTTGTTGCCTGCACTTTTGAACAGATACCTGAACATATGAATCGTAAACTTATGCTTTGAAATCATCATTCTGGAATACACATATATGTGATCATTAACTTAATACAAGGATAATGCAACTTGACTGTAAAACCTTCTTCAAGATTTATAAGACAGCGGATCTCTGTGGTACTGTCAGTATTACTTAAAGGGAATGCTTCCTTACATTGAAGACACCATACTGTACTATTTACTCATAGTAGTAAGTAACAAAGCTAACACACAAAAGGTCGTAATAACTACCTTTAAATTATCTTTATTTTTATTATTCCTTATTTTTTTTTACACAAGATATCAATGTTATTTATCTATTGAATAAAACTTGTATTTTAACATGCGTTATTTTTGCATTGTGAAATAAACAAGAATGTCATTTAAATAGTGTTGGGAAAAAATGTTCATGGAAAAATCTTCTTCTTTTTTTTTTAAACTGAATTCCATTAAGTGTTAAAGAGGCAAGTTGGTGAACAATGAGAATATTTCTTAAATTTCAATTTTGTTGTGAAATGATTACATTATACTATATATTATCCTTTTTTTTGGAAAAGTTTTCACTGACAAGTTAAATATGCCTCGATCCATTTTGGATGAATGTTTGTGTAAAAACCATAAACATTACCGCTCTTGCCTTAGAACTATAGAGGCTTTAAGTTAGTGTCTACGAAAAGATACAAGTAATACATGAATATCTTTGCATGCTAATATTTTTCGTAGTTGTGAGAGGTTTATATACTTTATAATTTAAAGTGATATGACGTTGACAGAGACTGATAACTAATATTTTGTGGAAACAATTTTTATTTGTTTGTTTGTTTTAAAAAAATATTTTGCTACAGGCTTTGTCAAAACTTTGGTAAATAGACATTTTGATAATAGATTTATTGATTTACATAAGAAATAACATGAAATAAATACATTTTAGATATCTCTTTAAAATACCGGTACACAATATGCTTATCGTAAGCGAATAAATGAAAACTGTGAATTTTAATTACAGTGACGGGTGCCTGTAAAGTGCGAAACGAAATAGAAACGAAACGAACTGAAACGAAACGAAATCTGCCGAAACGAAACGAAATCTACCGAAACGAAACAAAACCTACCGAAACGAAACGAAATCAAGACGAAACGAAACGAAATCAAAACGAAACCTGCCGAAACTAAATGAAACAAAATTATCAAAATGTTTTTTTTCAAATCAATGTACATGTATATAATTATATATGTGTAACTGCATGTGGGTTTTTTTTTTACTTCAAATAAAATTTATATAGTTAAAGCACTTGTTAATATGAAATTTAATTACTGATAAATTATGTTCCCTTCTCAGTCTAATGATGTATTTATACATGTTTGCCAGCTGCAAATATGCAAGAGCGTACTATGCATGTGTAATGTCAATATGTGCAGTATTTTTGTAATTATTATATCTTACTCTTATTTTCAGTCCTTATTTATCTAGATATAACATATCTATCAAAATTAATGTGTTACATGTAAAGGGTCGTTTATGTACGGGTCGAAATAAAGTCACTGTACTGTTTGTTGTATTGCGAATGTCTTAAAACATAGGATAAACCAGAGACATAGAGAATTTAGTATTCCATTCCGATGTGTCTGGTTTTATTGATCAATTATACATGTAACTCCAACCGGAATCTTGCGCTGTGTATCCTTTCTACATGCATACGGTCCTATTTTTATCGAGCTAATTTTCGAGGAAGAAATGAGTGGTTTACAATAAAGAGGCTCTACCAGAGACGTCTAAAACGATTTAACTGACAAGAAAAAAGTCTCTCGAAGCGAACAATGTCATATTTAAGTAGGTAAACTAGTCAGTAAGATATTAACAAAAAAATGACTTAGGCGTCGGAAGCGGGGGGGGGGGGGGGGGGGGG
>PRKT01000125.1:492825-519367 GCA_003671525.1 Saccostrea glomerata
GGGGGGGGGGGGGGGGGGGGGGGGGGGGTTAGCCACTACCACCATCCAACTTTTTTTGCAAAGATATTTATCATATAGGCATTGAAAATTGGGGTTGACCTTTTTTGTTGGTTAAGCCCCCCCACTTTCAGTTTCCTTCCGACGCCTATGTACGAGCTTGAAGCGAAACAATTGCCTGTGGTGCTTGAATTAATTTTCACATGAAGTTAAAAAATAGGCCATATGCAGTTACCCCTTATATGAAGCTACATGTATATAGCTTGATTTGAAAAAAAATTCTGAAAACTTTGTTTCGTTTCGTTTCGGCAGGTTTCGTTTTGATTTCGTTTCGTTTCGTCTTGATTTCGTTTCGTTTCGGTAGGTTTCGTTTCGTTTCGGTAGATTTCCTTTCGTTTCGGCAGATTTCATTTCGTTTCAGTTCGTTTCGTTTCTATTTCGTTTCGCACTTTACAGGTACCCGACAGTGACTGCTCTAAATAATCTACAAAAATACAAATCTGTAAACAGGATATAAAAACAGACCCCTAGAAATTTCAAAGTTGAGATCAGGTGCCTGGAAGGAGTAAACATTCCCTGATAAGCGATCACACCAACCGGGAACTTATTGAACAGGTAAACGGAGTATTTCATTGTTATATCAAATATAAAAACAAAGGCTTTACAAGTGGCATGAAACGTTAGACTAAGTACATAGCTATGATGAACAAGTGTGCCTCTACCATAATTGTGAATTTCATGATCCCAGGGTCAGGGGTTCTGGTGTTAGGGTGGGGCTTTATTGATTGAATAGTGAAAATGCATTAATTCTTCGAAATCTTCTTCTCTGCTCCTGGGTTTTAAATAAACCAACTGAGTACATAGTTATGATGAGCAAGAGTGCGTCTACCATCATTGTGAATTTTATGGCTTCAGGGTCAGGGGTTCTGGTGTTAGGGTGGGGCTTTATTGATTATATAATGAAAATGCATTAATTCTTTGAAAATCTTCTTCTATGCTCCTGGGTATTAAACTAACTAAGTACATAGTTATGATGAGAAAGAGTGCCTCTACCAAAATTGTGAATTTTATTGCCCCAGGGTTAGGAGTTCTGGTGTTAGGGCGGGGCTTTATTGATTTATCATGTAGTGAAATACATTAAATATTTGTAACCAAACTAAGCAATTGGTAAGTGTAAAGTTATGATGAGAAATGGTGCCTCTTCTAAAATTATGAATGCCATGATAGAATCTAGCTTAAAACGTGAACCAAATTCAATCATTTGAAAGTTGTTGCATGATGCTCAGGTGACCTATAAGGCCCATGGGCCTCTCGTTTTTAAATACTATAGCATTTGATACACCTTACATGTATAAGCAAATACATGATTGTGTAGTGTAAATAAAGAAAATTGAATTACTTTCATTATTACTTTCATTTTGTTTAATGTTAATCTTAACAGTTCTTTTTATACCATCACAATTAATTTTCAATTTATTTTCCCTTTTAATTTATACTTTATAATGTAGTTTGAACCTATTTATAGAATGTGTAACATACATGAAGAATAATATAACAAAAAGTGATAGATCAAAATTTCTTACAATTGTTATTTAAAACTTTTCAAACGTTTTCATATTCAGTAAGCAACTAAACAATATTCCATTGTTATTTCGAGACTGTATTAACCTAAATAGGAATGTACCTATAACCTACATGAAAATCAATGCGTATAGTGCATAAAGCATGGACGTTAATACATGTAATTCTTTTGGATAATTGAGAAACTATAATTATTGTTTGGCGAGCTTGTCATGGCCGTTTATTGCAAATATATAATTCAAATAATATCAATAACAAATTATGCGCCGATCATACAAAGATATGGCAGCATACACACAAACATATACACAAGCAGTAGAACTACCATCTTGGCCCGAGGGACCTGGAAAAAACAGTGCCCCCCGGAGATGGTATTCTATGCAAAATTCTGCCATTAAACAATATATTGTTCATCAAAGTCTTTAACAGGCTTGTCACTGGACCAAACATCGAGAATGAGACCGTCTCCATGAAACTTTGGCCATGACGCTGAAAAGAGAAATTAGCAGAGCGAAAGAACCTTTTCTTTGAAAAGCACGAATTCAAAATTGCACCTTAAATACGAATAGTTTTAACATTAACTAATAAACAAATCTGTTTCAATTTATATGCCACCATCATGTTTACTATAAATATGGGCAGGGAGGGTGGGGATTCTTCACCAAAATTTTCCCGGCCTACACCTTCGGAGAATGACGGAAAAGGAAGCTGAAGATGAGCATGCGCAATGACGCTAAATTGGTTGCACCAAAATTAGAGTTATCCTTCTTGACCCATAATAAAAATAATACGCAAATATTGTGCTCGAAATAACCCGGCTTATCCATATGAGATAAACCTAATTATATAGAAATTCAAGAGGCGTATTGGCATGTTCGAAATGTTGAATTATACCTTTTCACAGATGAAATCGCTTTCCACTAGCAACTGTAGGCATGGTACAAAAAAAGTAAGAAAATATTGTTTAAATATAACTTGATCAACAGAATCGGACAAAAATTGTCTGTCTGATTCTTAAAAATTGACAAAAAGTAATAATAAAATATTTTAAAAAAGAAAAAAAAGAAAATGGATGAAATACTTTGGGAATTTTGATATTGAAAAAAAAATGCTCTAAGGCATTTGCAACATTATATAAATCAAAATTCAGTATACCGGTAGCCTATGTCACTGCTTAGGGCGAACCATTAGCCTTATGTTCTTCAGAGCAAAGTTGGATTTTTTCCAGTAGTACCAGATTATATACTTCCACCCCGTTGTCTCCCTGTTTGTATATTGTCCGTTGGGATTGGTGTAGAAGCACGCCTTAAACCACCAGGCTGATTTCCAGTAGGTGGCGCAGTCGCCGCTGTCCTTGTCGTTATCCTGGTCTTTCGTTGAAAACTTCATGCCACTGCTGTACGTCATACTGTCTCCTGGAAAGTGTTATGAAAAGAAACACTAATAAATTAACAGTTGTATTATAAAAGTTTTTCTTTTAGTTTTACGAATTTAGACACATCTTTTTCTCATACAAGATTTGCTGTTAACAGTGTGCATATAGTATATCAAATATAATTCAAAATATTTATACATTTGTATAAAATTATCAGTTTGTATGTCATTTATATGACTTTTCTTACTTTTCTTATTTTGTCAAGTATAAAAAATTATTACTATTGAAACACTGATGTCTCCTTGTCATGAATCCTATGACCGAACATTAAAAAAACATTGATAATTTATATTTATTTACATATTATTTATAAAAAATATCTTAAGTATGAAAATGCATTTCTATTTGCTTATTTGATTACTTGAACTTTCGCATATTCGTTAGAAAAAAATCTTTACAGAAAAGAATTTTTACTCCTATTGCATTTCTGCAATGATTTTTCTGAATTACCGTATAACTGGTTTTTTATGCGGGTGCAAATTTTTGATCCTGAAATAGGTATATTTATTTTTTGCGTTTTAAAATTTTGCGATTTCACTTTGACAATAAAGTCTATTTTTATTGAATTTTAGACATTTAAACAATAAAGTCTATTTTTATTTTGTATTGAACAAACCAAAGCAATTCAAAATACAGGTGACTCTCGATGGCTTGAACTCCGATCTCTCGAAGTTCTCGATCTCTTAAAGTGAACCTGCGGTCCTGTTTTTTTCCTCTATATAACTATGCAAATTTACTCCTGATCTCTAGAACTTCTATCTCTCAAAATTCTCTATCTCTCGAACCAAAACCTGGGTCCCGTTACACATATTTCATTGAATTTTACTCTCTATCTCTCGAAGTTTTGATTGCGCTTGTATACACGCCAATCAAGCGTAAAATAGATGCAGTACTAGTCTGGACTTACCTGGAAACAGTTAAGGCTTTGGGCTGTTAATTGGGTGTTTACATAGATGACACTACACCCGTGGGTCGTCCGTGTGTTGTTATAATTAATGGGCTATTATTCACAGGGTTAATTAGAAACAAAGTCCCAATTATTTTGAATTGAAACCGAGACGATAATTCTTTGAAATTAATTTATAGATGTTCGTTATAGATGTTCGTTTCAGTAAGTTCCCATAGACTATGAACCTTCATTTATGATTATAAAGAGTTTATATAATCCCAGTATGGGAAATATTACACAAGAAATTCTTTTCTTGAGGACACAGTACCGATTAAGAAAAATCTGGTAAACACTGGTGAAGGACCCGATTAATCCGCGGAATAGTCAAAACTTACAATTGCTATTCGGGTTTCATATAAATAAATCATGATATACAATGTAGGAACAAATAATTATTTATTCTCTAGGAATTCGTTTTATTTATTCGAAAAACAATCATTGTTGTTGATATCAAGTAAATTACCTGTAAAATACGATTGGAACGTGCGAAAATATACTTCCGGTATCTGTAAAAGTAGAACTTCGATGATCGCAACTGAAAATCACGGATTTTACTAATACGTATTTTTTGCGATTGAATTTTTTGCGATTAAGACTTGATCGCAGAATTTCGCAAAAAATAGCACCCCGTAGAAAAATCCAGTTATACGGTAATTGTTATAACATTTAATTCAATTATTTCTTACTCTTGACAAATGATAAACGTTTGTGAAACACTGATCCCTATGTATGGCAACATAGCGTAGGTTAAGGTTTCTCAAATGCAGATCAAATATTTTGGTACCTAAAGTAAAGCCTTTTCACAAGAAATACAAATGTGAAATATAAAACCGTAGCACCACCTTTTCAAAGGTTATGACCAAGGTAAACGCTTTTAAAGGTAGGACACACTCCGGGGTCAAGGTCAAAAGGTCAAGGTTGTTGGTTTCTAAAGAAGGCCTTGTCTAAAAGATTACTAATGTGAAGTTTGAAAGCGCTGGCCCTTACTGTTCAAAAGTTATGACCAAGGTTAAAGTTTGTAAAAAGTACGTCAAATCCAAGGCCAAGGGGTCAAAGTTGTTGATATGCAATGAAAGGTCTTCTCACAAGGATTACATATGTGAAGTATGAAAGCCCCAGCCCTTATCGTTCAAAAGTTATAGCCAAGGTTTAAGTTTTTTTGTAAGTACGGATATGTCCAAGGTCAAAATGTCAAAATTGTTGGTTTCAAATGAAAGGTCTTGCTACAAAGAATTGATATTTGAAATTCCTAGTTTCTACCTATAAAAATGAGGGCCAAAGTAAAAGTTTCAATTTTTTGTGTAAAAATGGGTCCACTTCCAAGGTCAAGGTCAAAGGGTTACGGTTTTTGATATCGAATGAAAAATCTTGTCACAAGGATTGAATATGTGAAGTATGAAAGCCCTAGTTCTAACTTTTCAAAAGTTATGTTCCAGGTTGTATTTGAAATGTAGATCAAACTCCAAGGTTAAGGTCAAAGGGTCAAAATTTCTTGGTGTCCAATAAAGAAAATTTTCACAAGAATTATATATATGAAGTATGGAAGCCTTAACCCTTACCATTCAAAAGTTATGGCCAAGGTTAAAGTTTTGTCATAAGTATAGAAATCCCCAAGGTCAAGGTCACAAGGTCAAAGTTGTTGATACTTTATGAAAGGTCTTGCCACAAAAAATAAATATATGATATATAAAAGTCCTGGTATCTACTGTTCGAAAGATACGGCCAAAGTAATAGTTTGGAATTTTTGTGTTTAAGTGGGTCAAACTCCAAGGTCAAGGTCAAAAGGTCAAATTTGGTGGTACTCAAAGAAAGGTCTTGTCACAAGAATACACATGTAAAATATGAAAGTCATAGCTCCACTAAATCAAAAGTTATATGCAAGGTTAAAGTTTTTGCGGACAAACAGACAGTCACAGAGACAGACAGACGGAGAGACAGACGGAAACGACAAAAACTATACTAGTATACCCCCGAAACTTCGTTTACGGGGGCATAAAAATGAATACTGGATACATACCAGCATTCCCAGAGTATCCATTAACAGTCAGTTTATATTTGCCTGCCTCATCTCCAACAGAAAAGGTTGAGAAAACTGCGTATGCTTTGTCTCCATTGAATCTCTGCATATCGACTCGAAGTTCTTGAGATTTTCTTGATGTAAGATTGTGTAATATTTCATTTCCTAAAACATTTAATTAAAACAAAATTAATAGATAGTTAATAAACAAAAATTATCGTACTGCTCTATGATATATATATATGTATATTTTAAAATACTGTAAATAAGTAGAAATTGCTTAACAAAAATAATAGGGCAACATATAACTATACAAATATGCAAACACACAATTTCAGTAGATTTGAGCTCCCTTATTTTAATTACCGATACTAAAAACAAAAGTTTTGGGTGGGACTAAGAACGGAAACCTATCAAGAGCAATGCATGAACCCTATATGTAATGAGTAATGAATTATACAATTGGTCCTTGCTTTCCAAACACTGATGTGGCTCGGACTAATGGAGAAGTCTGTTATCCTGTTACAATGTAACCTCTGTTTAGATGCTATATAAAGCTCTGATTGGCAGAGAGAATCATTATTAAACCCGAAGTTAGAAGTTAGCGGTTTAGTGGAAGCAAGAAGAAAGAAGGTAACATTAGATGGCTCTGATAAATGCCGAGTAAAGGTCTAAATTTTAAGGCATCCGCCGGTATATGGTAACGTTTCTTTTTGAGTGAAAAGTTATCGAACTTGACATGATAAAACAACATACAATCAATCAATCATTACCAATCCAATATTCATGACTCGCTTCTCCAAATCCTTTCTTGTATTCGTTCCAGTTACGATAGAAGTCGGTGGATCCATTTACTCGTCGCTGTATAACCTGAAGAAAGAAAATAACATGTGCCATTTTCAGCCTCTACATGTATGTTAACTTTTTAAAAAAAACTAGAGGTACATTGCTCTGTGAGCAGTGAGCTAAATATTATAGATTGCAGTTAAGTGTGAAGTTTTCCGATACGTCACGATCTAGTTTGACAGCTGCGCTCAAGGTAAATAGTACACGCCTCCTAACCGCAAGCTTTACGTCTGGAATTTCTTCTAATCGCTGATTGGTTGCTCGTACAACAGACTATTTCTGTGTCAATGTTGATAATATGAGTTGACCAATCACGAGAATTGTTTACGCTTGATGCATCTGTCGAAAAAGATCGTAACGTAATGCAAAACTTCACACTGAACTGAAATTGATAGTAATACCCCAGCCTCGCATATGATTATAATGGCAAAATCCATTTCTTACTCTTGGAAACGCGGAATAAGTGTCAGATCAAAAAGTAAAATAGGAGGTCACAATGGCATTATGTTATAAAGAATTTTTAAAAGTATTATTATATTTTCTTCATTGGCATAGGTGGAGTTGCAGATAAGAGATAGGTACCCTTCGATATTATAAAGAAAATGGCGGTGTCAATGTTTTGCTATGGGTAACCAGAAATATGTTTCAAAAAGTTAAATTGCAGGTCACAAATGCATGCACTATGCACTAGGAGTTTCGGATAAGAAATGAGTACCCCAAAGCGAAACAGACGGACGGACGGATATCACGATTACTTTTTACCTTCTCACTTTTCAAGTTCAATAGTTGTTATTGTGCATATCATGAAAGTTAAAATTTAACTTTAGAAGTGCCAGACAAAATAGACGAGAGAGAGAGAGGAGAGGCAGACAGACAGACAGACAGACAGACAGACGGACCGTCCATCCTCCATTATCCGTTGTCATGTCACAATATACAGCCTTCCTCTCTTTCTGTGAAGTGGTGATATTGTATACACCATTTTTGCCTTGAGTGTCCGGAAACCTCTTCTGTATATCAGAACAATCTTCACCTGCAATATTTTGCTTCGTTTTTTATTTTATGCATATTACTTGAAAAATAGTTTTAAAATGTAAGTAAAAATGTATCATTTTCTCTCATATATAAATTTGAAAAGAATGCAAAAGTTTACCCGTCATGGGTTCCATAACGGTACGTCGTTTGCTGTTGGAATTGTTTCTATCGCTGGCTTCAAAACCTTTAGTTAGAATTTCTATATCGCTTGCTTCAATACCTCTAGTTAGATTCTTTAATCTGCTCACCAAATAATCCAATGCGGCTATGGAGGAATCATTTACTCTAAAAGAGCACGTATCCTCTCTCAAAGATAACCGCCCATTCTTCAAATCTAACAAAAGACTTTTTATGTTTTCAAAATTCACAACTAACATTTCCGTCTTCAACTTTTCATTTTCAAATGACAAGGTTAAATTGGAAACAAATTCCCTGATTTGATGAAAATCGTCCATTCTTGTATTTAATGTGGAAAGTTTCTCAATCAGCTTATCTATCGAGTCTGTGTGGTTTTGCATTCCAAGCATCGAAACAGTCTTAAGGATCTCTTTTTGGAACATTTCCTGCGACCTTGTGAGGCTACTGATGTTCTCCAGGCCAAAACCCATGTCAGGTAAATTGGATGAAATATTAAGATTCATTGACTCATTACCAATGTCTAGTTTTCCAGGAAGATCATTGACTACTTCCATAAGTTTATCAATTGAGTCCCATTTCACTGTAGGACTTTGTTCCCTTTTACACGAGAGGTTAGTCTGAATGGACACCAATTCTTCTTGTACGTATTGCTGCCCTGTTTTTATATCCAGAATGCTTCTACTGACATTCCTAAGGAGGTCGACAAGCTTTATTGATTCTGATTTCTCTTTCCTGATTTCAATGGTAAGATTACCCAGAGATTCTACGATCTTGTCGACATTCTGGACTTTTTCTTGGATGTTTTGGACAGAACCATGTATATCACGATTTGTCTGTTTTCGATCATTCTGTTCCTGCACATCTGATGGAGACTTGGTTTTCAGCATTTTAAGTATATCCTGTTGTTCTAAAATAGATTTGCTCAAATTTCTGACGATATCAATCTCTTTTTCCATCTTTTCCTTTTGAACTTTTTCAATCATTGAAGTCAATTTCTCTTCCATAACACGCTGGATTCCGTCAAATTTTTCCATAATCTTTGTCTCTATATTTCGAGTTATATGCTGTATTTCCGATTTTAAGTATTTTGTCGCAAGCCTCTCAGCTTTCTGCTGTATTGTGGTCTCTTGGTCGTACAAACACTGTCCTTTAACTCGGTATAACATAAAAGTGAACACGAGGACGACAAAAAGAATTCTGCACATTCTGTCAATTGAATCGATTTCTTATGTGAGTAAATTAAGAAGGTCACTATTTTATGCTCTCTGTTATGGTTTCACAGAATTCTAAAAAGATAAGAATGCATATTCAGAGTAAACAATGGAATCAACAAATTAAGAAATTGACCATGTAGCGGTAATAAGTTGGATTTTATGAAATTGTAGCAGTAATGTTTACCTCTCGGTCAAAGTATCTGGCATACTTGCATGCTCGAGTACGGTAAGCGCAGGGTTTTTCTTCTAATGCCATATCATATTTATTTTAAACTAGTGCTAATTGTAACGGGGACCGTTACAGATGTTCCCCAAACGCTCCCCAACTCCCTTTTGGTGCCATATTCCCCGTAAGCTCTATTAAATAAGACATGCTTTATGATATTTAGACTTGAACAACGTTTTCCCAGAAGAATACAAAATATATTTAAATTTTAGCATTGCACGCGTGCTCATATGAATGCATGTACGTAATGATCATATCATCTTGTCTACACTATTTATGTATTTTAATATACTAAATATCAAAGCATTTAATCAAGAAGTATTCAAAAATACACTCAGTCAAACGTATTTTTGATTTTACTCATTTCACGTGCACGCACGTGCAAGCATGTGCATGATGACGACACCTTTTTGGGGGAGTTCATTATGTCTATCTATATTCAAAATCCCATCCTCTTTGGTTGGAAACCAAGGGAGTTATAACCATTTAAAGCTTAAGCCAATGAGATTGCAGCGCACGTGCACGCGTGTGATTTCATTAAAATATTATATATCGTATTGTAGGATATCTTAATGCATGACTATATTTTGAATTTCAAAGCATTTCGTGAAAAAACAAAAAAGATACCGAGAATTTTGTTTCAGCTAATCAGAGCAAAGCGCACGCGCACGCACGTGCATGCATGTGCATGGTGACCATACCTTCGTGTAGGAGTCCATTATGTTTGTTTATGTTCTAAATCCCATCCTGATTGGTTTAAAAACAAGGGAGTTATAGCCATTTAAAGTCTTAGCCAATCAGATTGCAGCGCACGTGCATGCGCGTAATTTCATGACAATTGTTACATATCATATTGTAGGCCATCCTAAAACATGCCTATGTTTTAAATTTCATAGCATTTCGTGAAAAAACAGAAAAGATATTGAGATTTTTGTTTCAGCCAATCAGAGCGAAGCGCACGTGCATACGCGTGAGTTCTTGCTAATTTGACAGTGTCACATTATCTACACTATTAATATGTCTTTATATAATGAATTTCAAATCATTTCATTAAAAAATGTAAAAGTTATAGCTATATTAAGAATATCAGTCATTTCTCTCATATCACGCGCACGCACGTGCAGGCGTATGCGCGCAAAATGACCTTCGTTCCGCACACCTACACTACACACCTATTAACCCTAAAAAGGTTTTAGCTCAGTTGGGTGAACAGTTTCTGAGAACACTCGCGGACAAAAAAGTACCGGAGAAGAAATAAGAAGAAAAAAGAATAACTAGTGCTAATTGTAACGGGAACCGTTACAGATGTTCCCCAAACGCTCCCCAACTCCCCTCTCGTGCCATATTCCCTGTAATTTTCATTAAAGAAGGCAAAATCTATGCATTTAAGACGTAAAAAACGTTTTCCCAAAAGTATACCAAGTATTTCAAATTTAAGCAATGCAGGCGTGCGCATGTGATTGCATGAGCGTAATGACGATATCATCTTGTCTACACTATTTTACTCATATGCACGTGCACGCACGTGCATGATGACCATACCTTCTTGTAGGAGTCCATTATGTCTGTCTATGTTCTTAATCCCATCCTGTTTGGTTGAAAAACAAGGGAGTTAAAGCCATTTAAAGTTTAAGCCAATCAGATTTCAGCGCACGTGCATGCGCGTGTTTTCATGACAATTATTATATATCTTATTGTAGGACATCTTAAAGTATGCGTATGTTTTAAATTTCAAAGCATTTTGTAAAAAAACAGAAAAGATATTGAGATTTTTGTTTCAGCCAAACAGAGCAAAGCGCATGTGCACGCACGTGCATGCATGTGAATGGTGACCAAACCATCTTGTAGGAGTCCTTTATGTCTATCTATGTTCTAAATCCCATGCTGTTTGGTTGAAAACCAAGGGAGTTATACTCATTTAAAGTTTCAGCCAATCAGATTGCAGCGCACGTGCATGCGCGTGATTTAATGAAAAATTTTATACATCATGTTGTAGTACATCCTAATACATGTCTATGTTATAAATTTCAAAGCATTTCATCATAAAACAAAAAAGATATTAAGATTTCTGTTTCAGCCAATCAGAGCAAAGCGCACGTGCATGCGCGTGAGTTCATGCAAATTTGACCATGTCATTTTATCTACACAACTTATATATCTTTATATAATGAGTTTCAAAACATTTTATCAAAAAATATAAAAGTTACAACCATATTAAATATATCAGTCATTTTACTCATTGCACGCGCCCGCACGTGCATGCGAATGCGCGCAAAATGACCTTCGTTCGGCACATCTACACAACATGCCTACTAACCCTAAAAAGGTTTTAACTTAGTTTGGTGAACAGTTTCTGAGAACACTTCCGGACAAAAAAGTACCGGAGAAGAAATAAGAAGAAAAAAGAACTAGTGCTAATTGTAACGGGGACCGTTACAGATGTTCCCCAAACGCTCCCCAACTCCCTTTATAGTCATATTCCCTCTAAGCCTCATTAAATAAGACAAAATCTATGCATTTGAGACGTTAACAACGTTTACCCAAAAGTGTACCATGTTCATTCAAATTTTATCATTGCACACTTGCGCATGTGAATGCCTGTGCGTAATGACCATATCATATTGTCTACACAATCTATATATTTTAATATGCTAAATAAAGTATTTAATCCAAAAGTATAAAAAAAAAACGCTCATTCAAGTGTATTTTTGATTTTATCCATTTCACGTGCACGTTCGTGCATACATGAGCATGGTGACCATACCTTTTTGTTGAAGTCCATTACATCTATCTATGTTCTAAATCCCACCCCGTTTGGTTGAAAACCAAGGGAGTTATAGCTGTTTAAAGTTTCAGCCAATCAGATTGCAGTGCACGTACACGCACATGTATGCATGTGCATGGTGACCATATCTTCTTGTAGAAGTCCATTGTATATATCCATGTTCCAAATTCCATCCTGTTTGGTTGAAAACCAAGGGAGTTATAGCTGTTTAAAATTTTCAGCCAATTAGATTGCAGCGCACGTACACGCACATGTAGGATGTGCATGGTGACCATATCTTCTTGTAGAAGTCCATTACATCTATCTATGTTCTAAATCCCACCCCGTTTTGTTGAAAACCAAGGGAGTTATAGCTGTTTAAAGTTTCAGCCAATCAGATTGCAGCGCACGTGCATGCACGTGTTTTCATTATAATTGCTATACTAGTATATCATTTTGTAGGATATCCTAATGCTTGGCTATGTTCAAAATTTCAAAGGATTTAGTTTAAAAACAAGAAAGATATTGAGACTTTAGTTTCAGCCAATCAGAGCAAAGCGCACGTGCATGCGCGTGAGATCTTGCTATTTTGACCATGTCATCTTGTCTATAGTACTAATATATCTTTACATTATGAGTTTCAAAGCATTTCATCAAAAAATGGAAAAGTTACGGCAATATACATTATATTGGCCATTTAACGTGTTGCACGTGCTCGCTCTTGCAAGCACGTGCGCGCAAAATGACCTTCGTTCCGCAAATCTACATAACATGTCTACTGACCCTAAAAACATTTCACCTTAGTTGGATGTGTAGTTTACGAGATCATTCGCGGACAAAAAAGTGCCCAGGAAGAAGAAAAATAATAATAATAAGAAACAGAGTAAAAACAATATGTTCCCCAACTTCGTTTGGGGAACATAATAATAATAATAACTAGAGCAAAGCTCGTTGCAAAGCAACGAGTAGGTCTTCCGTCCTGTTTGAAAGTAATGTTTGATTTACAAAAAAGAAAATGAGTAATGCGTTTTCCTTACGCATTGTTTGTTATCAATCTAAAAGTAACGACGGTTTCACGTGATGGTTTTATCTAATAACCATTTTTCTCCTAGCAGTATTATAAATAATTATAATTTGATAACTTTATAACGTTTTTAACGAGGCCGACTTTAATTCTACATACCTTAAATGCAAAATTCATATTATCTGTAACCCCTACTGGTTTGAAAATGTGATTTTACGACAATAATTAGGGAAAAAAACCCACTGAAAATGACTCTTACGACGTCACCATTTTCGGACTTTGTACGCAAAGCATGACGCTGAAGAATGACGCATAACTCGCTTGTATGTTCAAGACATCCATGGATATTATTCTAAAAACTGATGAGAGAACATTAAAAGAAGCATACTAGCAATTCAAACATTGCTATTCTTTAAACAAAAAATCGAACGTTCCGATCGTTCAGCTGCAATGATATGCAGCTATACCATAATATGGCAATTTTAGAGGTATTGGGCTTGAAAAATTAAACTAAGTAATTTTCCTAGACTAGAGTAGATGGTGAATAATTTTGAAATTTTACAATTTGTTGCCTTTTTACAATAACTTGAATGAAAAAGAAATCTCTAGGACAGAAATAGAAAAAAAATATGGAAAAATGTGATAAATTGCCGCTTTCCAAAAAATTCACATAGTCCAATGGCAAAATATGATTACTTTTGAGATAGTCCCCTAAGAAATTGGGGTGGTAAACATTCGATTTTTTAATCTTAAGAAATAATTATAAGAATGCAAATTAATTATCAAAAACTTTTTTAAAAAATACCTAGGGCAGAAATAATTAGACTAGGTCTCGTTAATTTTAATGTGTAATTTATAGTAATTTCGTAACTTTTAATGGTGAACAAAATATATCGATTTATAACCGTAATTAAACTGTCTAGTCGGTGAAAGAGCTTTATAGCTTATGTTTTTGTTATGTGTATATAGTCCGACTATAAATAAAATTTACAATACAATACCATAGCTGGCGCAAGTTGTATCTTGTATTACATTAAACTTTTGCAGAATTTACGCAGATATAGGTCAGAGTCATCTCAAATATTCTGAAATGAACATCAAAAGTAGGGGTATATGATGTAAATTTTCTCATATAAAATTTTAGGTAAAATTGACTCAATTTTCCCCCTAGAGTTTCAGGATATATTTATTATATTTGTCATAATTTGTATGAAGAATTTATAAGAAATAATTTTATAGATATTTCAGAACAAACATTACACATTTCTTTGCCCAAAAATAAAATAATAATAAATAACAAAAACAACCATACAAACAAAAGAAACAGCTTTGTGTGCAACCAGCATGGAAAAATTGAAATCCAAAATTAACAGTATTGCATATATTTCAAAAGGGAAAAATTAACAACTTTCCTCTGGAAGAAAACCTCCTGCCACAAAATATAGTTCTTCGCTTTATCCTTATTAAATAAAATTTAATTGAGGTTTTTGAATGGATATAGTTACATTTGCATTGTAGAATCTAAATTCAATGTTAAAATTTAAAAATGATGCAGAATTTAAGAAATGAAGGTCTTAAGCAAAATTGACTCAATAGCATAGGATCGAACGTTCTTAAGGGACCAGCTCCTTTTTGATTATATTGGATGAAAGATATTGTATTTTTGCACAAGTTTTGTTCAATATGGCATTACAAATTGTTTACAAATTGTCGTTTGGTACCTATTCATTCTTGAGAACAAAGGATACTACTGTTCGTTATATCCATATACTTCCTTACAGGAAAAAAAAAATATGGTGAAAAGGTGTTGAAAGAGCTCGGTTCATGTTATGCATAAATGGCCCTGTAGATATACCAATTAATTGATTAACACTTGATAATCCATTTGAAACATTAAAATAAAATAGTGACTTAGTGCTTTCATTTCCAATTAAAAATTTTCTCCTAAAAGTCCAGGTGTAGGACAACTGGCTTTTTGAATTTGCTATGTTCTTCAATTTTAAGGTAAACTGGTATATTTCAGAACTTTCAATGAAGAAAAATGATGTGAGGGCAGCCTTTGATTTAAAAAATAAAACATGGCTTTTAATTTCAAGAAATAGATCTATCATTTACTAGTTGCATATTTGAGAACAGAGGTTGCGCTTTATATTGAATATCGTGAAATAGCTTTGAAAATTAACCGTTTTTGTAGAGTTTTTCCGAATATGAGCATTTTGTGACGTCACAATGCATTGACTCGTCAGAAAATTACGTCATTTTTGATAGATATGCAATAAATATTTGATAAGAAATAAAAGATTTGATATAAAGATCTAAGTGATATTCATGCATTGATAATTAAAATCAAGCAGTTTTAGTTTAAAATTCACAGGGTCAGAAAAAAACAAAGGTGAACATTGTTTTTTTTTTAATTTTCAATATGTCCTTTGTCGGACCAGAGGTCGGTGACGGTAAAATTGATATGCGTTACTCATATCTGAAGACATGGAACTATCATACCTGAAAGTTTCATATATCTATCTAGAGCTATTCATGGCAAGATCTACGGACAACCCGACCCTTTAAAAAGGTTTTAAAAACCGGCATTATTTCAGACCAGAGGTGACGTCATCAAAAATCCATTAAGCCTTTAAAAAAAAATAGCGTGAACAGAATTGGTAAGAAAAAAAAAACAATAATAAATGACCTTTCGGTAAAATCAGCTGCTAATATAGCTATAAATAGCAAGGTTGTAAAATTTTGACTTATTTATTATGCCATAGACTTTTACTATGTTTTCATAAATAATGTTAAGCTTATGGATTAAGTCACGTTTTCCTATAGTTTAACTTTAAGGTAGTAATCCAAAATTGCTTAATTGTTTCCATAGATGTCAGCATTGAAGTGAGTTATATATGCCACAGAGGGCGTCCAACCGACTTTTCTATCGATTATCGTCACTTTTGTAAACGTTCGGTTGAACCAAAACTAGTCATTAATGAATTCTTTATGCAGATATTAACAAAAAATCAAATGCGTTGCTTTATCAAACGATTTCGATTTATTTATTTCTATCGATTAGGGTCATATCCGGTTAAACCGGAAATTGTCTATAATTTTTTTCAAGACATTATTACCTACAAAGATTTCTACCATAATTTAATCTGTACAAACTATTTCAATATATGCAACACATTAAGACTTGTCAGTTATCACCTACGAGTAAACGAAAACAATAATTTATACATAACCCTGTGGTGTCAATACATACATATATACAAATCCTAGTTGTTCATTAACTAAAAAACATTCCTTCAGTTGTAAAAGATTAATACAAACTATAACTGTGCATAAAACTCAATGAATCACTTAAATCTTGCACAGTATATGTTTTGAAAACGACTTCATTATGATTGTAAGAAAGTTAAAAATTAAACAATGTTTGCATGGTGTTTGAGTGTTTGTACTGGAGTTTTATTCAGAGACTTATTTTTTCAATTGACGACTGACTTGTACAATTTAAACAGAGACCAACTCAAATCACTAAAATGTGAAAATCAGCTATCGAATGTAATAGTAAGTCTCTTCATAAAATTCCATTATTAATTCACAACTGATAAACTAAAACTAAAAGTTTTAATTAAAAAATGTTTGGGGTGAGGTTTACAAATGTAAAATCTCCATAGATAACCAGCATTGCTTACAGGGTAGGAATAAAAGTCGTAGACTCACTTTTCGGGTCATGGACACGAAAGCAAATGACTTAAATGTTTTTATTATTGTGGAATTATATGTCAGTGCCAAAAACAGTTTTCATTATGATACACACATGTTTTTTTTTTCATTTTCTTCAGTCAATTTGTTTATTTACATTATTTAAGTAAGCTCTGTAAACTAGCAATCAGGATTATTCACAACTAGTGTATTCTTTCTACATCAAGCTTTATTCAGGAAATTCAGTAGCTGTTAAAATTGTTAAAATTAAGGCATCGTGGTAGCTGTAATATGTTGGTAGTCTCTCTACATCCACTTGCAAGGCTCCAGACACATAAACATGGTCAAGAATAGTTCCACTTTCTGTAGTGTAATAATTGACAAGTTGTCTGAAGCCCTCTTTATTTAGAAGAGTTTGAATTGGACCAACTGATCTTGCGTCCTCATTGAAATCCCCAACAAAAATGATATGTTTGTTAAATAATCTGAAATATTCAACAAGCTTCTGGAGTCGCTCGAGAAAGAAAGACACACAAAGGGTGCTTGGACGATACAAAGTAACAACACATATATCCTTTTCTACCAATTGTACTGCCATACCTTCTACATTCTTTTCTGGTAGTTGAATGACTTTCCTCTTGAGATGACTTTGTTTGAGGTATAGGGCCACACCACCACCCTTTGATACACGTAATTTCTGAACTTGTTCATTGGTTTCATCATAAACATCTCCTCTAGGCGTATGATGAAAAGAAAATCCTTCCAGATCGAATTGTGTTGTGTCTCTATCAGATGTTAACCATGTTTCAGTTACACAAATAAGATCTGCTCCCCTGAATCGAATATCGTGTTGTATATCTGAAAAATGGCCAATTAAACTTTGGACATTGTGAAAAATAATTGTATTGAAATTCGATTTATTAAAACTTTTTGAAAGCTTTAATCTGGGCATTTCAGCGAGTGCTATTTTCACTTCTGAGTCAGCATATATTTTCTTCTCCAATGCTTGGTTGTTATAAGTTTCTATAAACAAGCCATCTTTAGATGTTACTCTTGTCAGCGCAACATACGCTTGTCCAGGGGAAAACATCCGGTCTAAATTAACTACAATTTTTTCAACAGTCATTCCTTGTACTTTATGAGCTGTACAGGCCCAGGATAACCGCAAGGGGAATTGGTGTCTAACAACTGACTTCAATTTTTTTTCAATAATCTCTTCCTGAACTCTTTGAACCAGCACGACATTTCCAGATTTCGTTCTTTTACCCGTTTTCTGACCGACGTTTTTATTGTCAAAAACAACTCCTATTGCCGTAATATTAGATGAGTTTTTTTCATACTGGAAATGTGATATGTTTCCCATAACTCCATTGACGAGTCCGTCCTCTACATTGCAATTTCTAGTTAGCATCACCCTTGCATTTACAGCCAAAAGTATAGTGCTGCAAAGATTATCTGTTTTTGAGCTTTTGAGTGGTTTCTCTCTCAAAATCAGTTTTCCATTTGTTGCATTTTTCTGGAAATCTTTTGCATCAATCTCCACCAGATCTTCACAATTTTTTCGTAACATTGAGAGGTTGTAATTGTTAACTTCTTCATTTGTTGGATAAACATGAAGAACATCCTGTGGTCCCTCTCTTATACAATCATGTATCATTGCTTGTGCTTCACTTGGTAACGGCTGATTAGCTTCTCGAATTCTAAGTGAGTTTAAAGCTGTCGCGAAAGGTATGTCTTGCCTCTGCCTCATGATTTCATCAAGTTCAACGACTTTGAAGAAGTCTCTCCAGTAGTCAACAGGATATGAAGCATTTTCTTTAAAAAGCCTTTCATCCTTACGCTGTTTCACAGGAGGAAGTTGGTAAAAGTCGCCTACAGCAATTACGCTTACACCACCAAATGGCTCTTTGCACTTCTTTATCTGAACAAGTCTTTCATGAACGTAATAAAGAAGTCTTTTGTATACCATTGACACTTCGTCTATTACAAGAATCTGTAAGTCTTGCAGGTGCACTCTTATTTCACTCAGACTCTGCTCTTTAAGTGGTTGGTATGGTAACGGCAAATACTTGGTTAGGGAAAATACGTGATGAATGGTATTGCCACCTATGTTGAATGCAGCTGTTCCTGTGAAAGCCGTTAGAAGTACTGCTACACTATCAGGTGAGGACATAATTCGAGAAAATAATCGCGTTGTTTCATACTCTATAGCCTTGATGACATGACTCTTTCCAGTTCCTGCTCCCCCAGTTATGAAAACATGCAATGGATCTGGTTTCTCTGCAGCAATTTTCCTTAAACACCAGTCACGTACATGATAAAACACTTTCTTCTGCGTTGTATTCAGACTTTGCAAGACAGGTAAAATATCAGCCTTAGACTGATTATTATGCTGAATTTGAAAGAGTACATCAGAATTTGTTTGAGTTTGCATGTCTGGAATTGCTTCTGGAATATGATCATCTGAACTGGACATTTCATTTTTTTCTGTAGAACATTCTTGTCTCATTAATTCTGACTCAGGACAAAGGCTAGCCCATGCATCTTCAGGTTCTCTTATGTTTTCAAACGTCTCCTGAGCTTCTGTGATGACATCCTCATTTTCTGCAAACTTTGCATGGTTAATGTCTACTATTGATTTGACAGACTGGAGGCTTTTTCCTTTTATTCTTATGTGACCGGCTTCGTAAAATGCTTCATATAAATCAAATCCAGGTGGTTTTAGCTGTGACTCATTCCAATAAGGAAGAAATAGCTGCAGGAGAGACCTATAATATTTTTCTGGCATTTTTTCAGCATTAAATCTTGCATACCTTATAACAGCGGGTTTTGTTCGTGTTCTTTTTTGAATATATCCCTTTGAGTTTTGCAATTCAAATACATTCTTATTGCCAGTTTTCGGAATCTGAGATTTTGCTAACACCCTGTATTCGGAACAAAATTCTGCTAAGCACATGCATTGAAAAAGTGGTTTGTTCGGACGGTTTTCATATCTCTCTATTATATTTGTCATCCAAATCTCATCTTCATCTTCCTCGTTTTCATTTTCAAGATCTTCCCCTTTTTGTTTTTTAAGTTGAGAAAGAGGTTTACTTAAACGAGTTGGGTTTTCACCTACTGGCACAAACACTACTTTCCTAGAACATTCTTTCATTTTTAAATTGCAAACTCTGTACACGGCTTCCTGTGCACTGACCTCTCTATGGTGTAAATAGGCTGACCCTATTTTCTTCAAAGTTTCACGGGCATCAAGATTTCCCTCTTCTGCTTCAACTTTTGTTTGTTTCAATAACATACCCATTTCCCTCTCAGACTTTGAAATGTATGAAATAATGTAAACAATGCAACTGAATGGATCCAGTACAAATTGAATATCCATGTTTGCATCCCAGCATTTCAAAAGGCAAGGATTGTACTGGTTAATCCACAGTTCACGAGGATTTCTTTTAAGAACAATAGACCTCTTTTTCGTTAACATGTCATGTGCTTCTTCATATTGTTGTTGAGTCAAAGACAGATTGGTAAAAATTTCTTCTGAACTTTTCGATCCATTTGAATCATTTTGCACTTCTTCCCAAACACGCAATAAAATGTCTTTTGCAATGGATTTGCTTGAATTGGTATCTGTAGTCACCTCTTTATTCTCAGCATTGTCATCTTCACCTGGAGAACTTATAAATGTGCGCATAGAGGGTGGTCTTGGAAAATTAAATCTGCATTCAGTTCCTTTCTTTCTACAAGATTTTGAATGCTTTTTGCTATGCTGTTGTACTGCTAACACAACATTTCTTAACTCCGGATCCTCAATCTCAGATGGCACTTCACAAGATACATACTTATCAATGAAATCGCACACAGCTTCCTTTCCGTGTTCATCAAGTTTAGGTGCATTTTCAACCCAGTAGAGACAATGCATATGAGGAGATCCTCTCTGCTGAAATTCAACTCTCTGGAAAAAATCTACGACTTTTCCAATCGGCTCAGATGGAGAAAATATAACATCTCTATGAAAGATGTGGAATCTGTGCTCAAACATCCTAGCAACAGTTACAGGATTCTTCCTTAATGTCTCATTCTTTTCAGACCAATCCAGCGTTTCTGGATCTCTTTCATCATTTTGTTGTCTCAATATGGTCCCAACTGCATCATTCCATCTATGTTCAGCCGCAGAGAAAGAGCAAAACCAGGTTGGAATCCCTAATTGACGCAGCATTGCAAAAAGATCCTTTTGAGCAGATGACCAATATGCTGGTGTTCCACGAATTGGCTGCATAAATCTTAATGCTTCATCATTTCGTAAGAGTCTTGAGAGAATATCTGGATCTTGCACCATGCAGGAAGTAACCATCTTCCCATTTCCAATTTTTGAAACTGATTTTCGAACTGAAATTTGTGTTTTCTCTATGACTTGATTTAATTCTGACATAAACTGACTAAAAAATATGTAATTGCTATCTTTGGCAAACCTACCATCTGCATTCATTAGTCTGTTATTGAAGTATCTAGACAATGTTATTCTGATTTCTCTGTCTTCATTCCAAGTAAATTTTCCTTTAGGGAAATGATATGGAAATGCTTTAGCTTCATTGCCAGGTTCTTGCAGCATCCGCACTGGATTATTTCCTTCTCCTGGTGCAATGTTGTAAATGTCATCAAAATAATGGTCCAAAACCTCTTGAGCAATGTCCACAGGTTGTAAGCAAGTATCGATTGCAATCTGTTGATGGTCATCATTGTCATCAGTTGTTAAATTGTCATGATTTTCATCTCTTGTTTCTTCTTCTTCCTCATCATTTGTGTTTTCATTCCAGTTATTTATCTTGATGTTTTTGTACCACTGATTATTCTGCTTCAAATAACACAAAGCTGCTGATACGCGGCTTGGGTTTACAAATTGGTATTCAAAGTAACCTTTGTAGCTAAGCTTTCTTTTCAGTTTAACTCGCAACAGTTGGTCCTCGCCATGGTTCAGAGGTAAACTTGAAGTTTTTTTCAAGTCTGACGGTACACACACAACTGGTCCATGTATATTTCTTTGACCACCTTGGGGTAGAGGCATTACCTTCATGAAAGGTATGTGCAAAGCAATCAGATGTTGCTCTAAGCTATTCATATTGGCCAATTCATCTGGTATATCTTCAAGATGCATTTCATTGACTGCTGACTCAGCAGGAATATTTCCACTCAGAATCTTTCTATGGCATGTATAACATATCCACAATGTTGACCTCGTACAACCTTCGGGACAAGATGCTTTGCACTTATGAAGATATTTTTCTTGTATGCACAAATCTGACACGTACCTTGTACGTTCATTGTTTAAGTAAAGCTTTTGATCACATTTTTGCACCTGATTTTCAAATAGTAATCGATGGCAGCAACAGCAGACATAATCAATTCCTTTGAAAGCCTTTTCTTTAAACTGTTCCAACACCTTTTCTTCCTTTTTAAATTTTTCTTGCTTTGCTTTCCTCTGTTGATTAACACTCTTTTTCTTTAATATCTTAGCGTCAGGGCTGGAATCATACTTCTTCTTGCTATAAGCCTTTAAATTTGACTTAAATCTGTCATCTGTGTTATATTTTCTCGCTTTAGATGTTAGAACTTTTTCTCTAAAGCGTTTGTTTGTGTTGTATCTCTTGGTATAGTCAATTTGTTCTCTGTATTTCGCATCAGTCCTGAACTTTTCAAGATTTCTCTGTTTCATTTTCTCCCTATATATTTCATCAGCTTCATATTTTTTTGTGCTTCTTTGTTTAACAATTTCTTTGTGTGCTTTACTTAGAGAATACTTTTTTCTTAGTTGCTCATTTCCTGCATATCTGGCTTTGCTCTGGGACTTCGTTTTGCTTCGGTACAGATCATCTTCCTCATATCTTTTTTTATTCCTTGCCTTCACAGTAGATTTAAATTCATCATCCTCTTTGTACTTAATGTGCGCAGCTATCAATTTCTTGTTCCGATATCCTGTATCCTCTTGATACTTTCTCCTCATTGCTTGCTTTCGGTTTTCCACAGCATTTTGTCTTTTCATAGTGTTTAGAGGAACACGTCTTACTGCTTGCATTCGTTTACGATTCTGAATTTTCTTTTCTGTATATTTTGGAGCAAATGATGTTCTCTCATACAATGCCTTATCATTTTCTTCACAAACATCAAGTACAACATTGTAATGATTCTGTCTTTCATGATTCAAATAGATTGCTCCACTTTTCCTCTTCATATGTGGACTTTCTTTCTCGAGTGAAAACTTCAGCCAATGATTCCTAGTATATGTATAGATATCAATGTTTATCAAATGACATACTGCTAAAATTTCCATCTCAGTTGCCCATTTTCCGTTTTGCGACATTGACGACACAGAAAGATGTTCCCTCACTGTGTTTTCTCCATTTCTTAAAAATGGTTTAAATACAGCTTGGTTTTTAAGTAGGTGTTCACAAACTGCACTGCGAATAATGTAATGGTAATCCTCTGAATTTGTCAATGCAAAAGATATAGCTCTAAAAAAGCAATTGCCATCTTCCAATATTTCACGCTGGGAACTAGGCTCGTTAAGTTTCTTTTGGAAACTGTGATTTTCAACTATATATTCACTGCAAATCAAAGGAATATTTAAATTCCGGCATAATTCCCTTTTCATAAAAGAGTCAAGAGGAACAAAATAAAATTGTTCATGCTCAACTGATACAAAATTTAACTCCTGAGATTCTGTGTCTGATTGAATGTCTCGTGATGAGTATGGATTTTCAGTTAATTCCTCAAGGAACTTCTCTGTGTGTTCTGCATGAGACTTAGCATCCAAAATGCTTTTTACTTTACAATGCACCCCAGTTACATTGCATTCAACATTCCTTGAATATCCCATAGAAATAGCAAGAGACTTAATGTGATGATGTAACTCTGCTACATCTTGAAAGAGAACCCTTGTACTCTTTCCCGTTACACTTAACAATCCTTTTGAAGATCTAGAATGGGAATCAAATGTGAAATAACTATCTCCTGATTTGCCAATCAATAATGTATTTCCCCCAAAGCATACAAAGCATCCATCAGTTTCCGCAAGAGCAATATGCAATGCTTCATTCAATGAATATGAAGCAAAATCTGCAAAGTTGAAATCATCACCAGGAAAGATAACAGTAGACAATGTTTCATTTGCTCTAAAATCAAATAATCGATCAAAACATTCAAAAAACTGAGGTAGTTCCTCTACGAGTAAGTATCTATTGTTCATTGATGAGCTCATCTGCAGGTATGTGTACAATTCATCACCTGTGATTAAGATTTTGTTCATATCCAATGTGTTCCAGTACTTACTATCTTTAACTTTGTGGAAGGATAACCCTGCTAAGCAATTAGCAACACATTGAGTTCCTGCATTCTGTTGAAAGATTGGATCTCCCTGATGAAATGAACCCTGAACACAATCCAGACTCTCAAGTTCTTGTCTTTCATAAATCTTTCTGAGGTTCTTGCTCTCTTTTTCATGTGCATTCTTGATCTCTTGTCTTTCATATATTTTCTCAAGTTTCTTTTTCTCTTGATCCTCATACATGCGCTCTATGCTTTTGTTTTCTGGTTTTTCATGATATTTATCATCCACAATTTTCCTCTTTTGTTTCTCACTGTAACCATACAAATTTCCATTTAAGACACGTGAAAAAACTGTTTGAGTACTGTCTTTATAGCCCACATCTTTTTTTAATGTACTGCTGGTCTCCTCCATCCCAGAGGTATCCAGCTGCGTCTGACCTGCTGGGCTAGGCTTAAAGCCATCATTGTGCCCAGGTACCCTCGCTGGAGTACAAACCCACGCTGGGGAGTCAGGGGTCGGTGCCATGCCTCCGTTTTGGGCATCCAGACGACTTCCCCGAGGAGATGACAACCTCGGGGCATTTGGGTGCATTTTCACTCGAGGTGAGGCCTGCACCCTGGCCAGGGGTTTTTCCTCAACAGGCGGCAACCCCATGGAGCCTTGCCCCGGAAGATTACCGGGAGGAGCCGTGACAGCTCCGTCCACTGTCCCGCAAGGAACAGCAGATTCTGTCATCAGATCATCTGGTGGCTTCAAGGACTGAGACTGCTGTCGCCTTTTCTGCCTCTTTCTTTCTCGATCTTTCTCTCGTTGTTCTCTATTACCAAGTCTCTTTCTCTTAGTCATCTAAAATTATAAATAAATTTACTTTTACTTTATTTTTTTACCTGCACTACAAGTTTCTAAAATTTAAATGCTTAATACATGTACAATTATGTACAAGACCTCTAAGTCGCAACATTTACCCTTGTCTTGCTATTTACATGTTTATTCACATTTAATTTCAACTGAATATGTTTATCCCTATCCAAGCTCCAAGGTGCGTTAACTTAACTGAACTTAATCCAGTTGAAAACAAGGCTACTTTAATTAAAAGATTATTCATGTATTTATCGTTACACAATAATTCTAATGCCTGGATCCTTAATTTGAAGACAAAATGTCCTATGAATTAAAACTTTCTTCTGGGTAAGTGTATTCCTGCTGCTAATTTTACAAAGATTAAGCCTGTGTATTGAGCAAAATTTTTCGATACGATATTTTATAAAACAATGTGATATAATGGATTATTTATTAAGTAAATCAAAAAAGTCTAGCAAATGACATTTAATGCATAAATTTGATGAAAACTGGGTGAATGTAACATAACATTTTAAAATACAGTGGACCTTCAGATATCCGGACCCCCGATATCCGGATGCTTCAGTATCAAGACGCTTTTTCATCGGGACGGAATTGTTAAATTTTATACTGTTTTGTTTATCTGGTGATTCTGGTCACATATCCGGACACATTGACTAGGAACCAAAGCGTCTGGATAAATGAGGCTCCACTGTATATGTGTCTATGTATTTTGAAAAAGTATTAAAGATGTGCTATCTTCATAATGTTTATTTCATTATTGACCAGTTTTAATCCAAAACAGTTAAAAATAATGTTTGGTAATTGAAATTCACAACTTTTTCAAAGAATATTGAGAAAAACTTGCTGCACAATATGTATTGGAAATTATTCTTTCGATACGATACATGTTTAAATTTCGATACATATTGAATATTCGATATAATGACACAGCCCTAAAACAGATGTTCCCCTACATAAATTTTCCCATGTAAAACTTTATATTGTTGCCCCACACTGCAATGGTTGGTATTAATATTAATAATCTTCAGATTGGAATAATGTTACTTGTAATGCATTAAAAATTACTAATCATGAATTTGCTGTTCTTTATAAGAATTTATTATTGTTGACCCACTCTATCCTTCAGGAGAAAAGATTTAAATTTTCATTATATGAAAATGCATATATTCCAGGTTTTTTTTATTTTCAAAATTTTCCTATATATATATAACAAGAGGCCCACGGGCCTTATAGGTCACCTGAGCATTATGCAACAACTTTCCAGTTATTGAATTTGATTCATGTTTTAAGCCAGATGCTATATGACATTCACAATTTTGAAAGAGGCACCATTGATCATCATAACAATACACTTAGCAGTTGCTTAGCTTGGTTACTGAATACCCATACACAGGGTAGGGGAACAAAAATGCATTCCAACTAATCAGTAGTGCCCCTA
>PRKT01000125.1:521258-554098 GCA_003671525.1 Saccostrea glomerata
TTGACTGCTTGATGTCCAGGAGTAAAGAAGAAGATTTTTAAAGATTGCATTAATTTTAGTGGTTTTGGCCCCACCCCTCAGGCCCCAGGGGGGCAGGGATCATGAAATTCACAATTTTTGTTCCCCATCACCCATAGATGCTTTGTGCCAAATTTGGTTGAAATTGGTTCAGTGGTTGCAGAGAAGAAGCTGAAAATGTTCAAATGTTAACACACGACGAACGACGAACGACGGACGACGACGGACGAAAACGGATAGCAATAGGTCACCTGAGTTTACTCAGGTGACCTAATAAAATTATAATAAAACAAGAGGCCCATGGGCCACAACACTCACCTGAGAAGCTTTGACCATTCGGTTATTTACCAGATTTCCCCCTTGTAATATATATTGTGACCCCACCCTTCCTCACTGATAATAATTTAGACAATTTGAAATCTACGCTACCCCAGGATGCTTTGACTCCCCATTGTAAAACTTTGATTCCCCATTGTGGCCCTGCCCTACCCCTGGGGGTCATGATTAGAATAATTTAGAATTTACACAAACCCAGGATGCTTTCAGATAAGTTTCAGCTTTTCTGGCCAAGTTGTTCTTGAGTAGAAGATTTTCAAAGATTTATCCTATATATTTCTATGTAAAACTTTGATTCCCCATTGGTGCCCAACCCTACTCCTGGGGGTTCATGATCGAACAATTTAGAATCTACACTACACAGGGATGCTTCAACATAAGTTTCAGCTTTTCTGGCCAAGTGGTTCTTGAGAAGAAGATTTTTTAATGACCCCACACTATTTTTGTCTTTTCTTGATTATCTCTCCTTGTGAAGGGACTTAGCCCTTCATTTTAACAATTTAAATTCCCCTTCACCTAAGGATGCTTTGTACCAAGTTTGGTCAAAATTAACCCAGTGGTTCTTGAGAACAAGTCGAAAATGTGAAAAGTTTACAGAATAATGGACGGATGATACAACAAGAGGCCCAGGGGCCACAGCGCTCACCTGAGCACATCAGGCTTGAATTTACTCCACCCCCCCTTCCAGGCGTTCATCATTTGAACAAACTAGAACCTACACTACCTGAGGATGATTCCATATAAATATCACTAATCATAGTTTTGAAGTACTTGAAAAGAAGATTTTAAAAGGTTTCCCTATATATCTGTAAAACTTGGGTCGGCCATTTTGGCCCCACCCTAGCCCAGGGGGTCATGATTTGAACAAACTTGAATCTACACTACCTGAGGATGATTCCACATGAGATTCATCTTTCCTGGCTTAGTGGTTCTGGAGAAGATGATTTTTAAAGATTTTTCCTATATATTCCTATGTAAAACTTGGGTCGGCCATTTTGGCCCCACCCTAGCCCCGGGGGTCATGATTTGAATAAACTTGAATCTACACTACCTGAGGATGATTCCACATGATTTCATCTTTCTTTGGCCAGTGGTTCTGGAGAAGAAGATTTTAAAGAATTTTCCATTATATTCCTATGTAAAACTTGGGTCGGCCATTTTGGCCCCACCCTTGCCCCGGGGGTCATGATTTGAACAAACTTGAATCTACACTACCTGAGGATGATTCCACATGAGTTTCATCTTTCCTGGCCCAGTGGTACTGGAGAAGAAGATTTTTAAAGATTTTTCCTATATATTCTTATGTAAAACTTGGGTCGGCCATTTTGGCCCCACCCTTACCCCGTGGGTCATGATTTGAACAAACTTGAATCTACACTACCTGAGGATGCTTCCACATGAGTTTCATCTTTCCTGGCCCAGCGGTTCTGGAAAAGAAGATTTTTTTAAAATGCCATTAATTTTTAACAAATTCATGATTATCTCCCCTTGGAAAAGGGCGTGGCCCTTCATTTGAACAAACTTGAATCCCCTTCACCCAAGGATACTTTGTGTTAAGTTTGGTTGAAATTGGCCCAGTGGTTCTTGAGAAGAAGATGAAAATGTGAAAAGTTTACAACGACGACGACGACAACAACAACAACAACGACAGACGACGGACAAATTTTGATCAGAAAAGCTCACTTGAGCCTTCGGCTCAGGTGAGCTAAAAATGTGATCGGAAAAGCTCACTTGAGCCTTCGGCTCAGGTGAGCTAAAAATCACAACAGCAAAATAAACTCAACCAGTTTCATTTTCAATCTTCAGGAGTTTGACAATACAATGCTTAGTTACACAAAATCAATATTCTTATTGTGACGTCATAAAGCGCCAATACTTAGTCGCGCTTTAGCAAAGTTCATTATGACGTCATGATAATACTAAGTAAGTTATTACAAGAAATATAATTTTTTATACAAATAGTACAGATATACAATGGTGTATACAATAAGTTTTTGGGATAATAATATTATTTAAATATTTTTTATATTCCTATGTAAAATTTAATCCTTCTTTGTAATCCCACCCTGCTCAGGGGTCTTTACTAGCTTATAATGACTTTCTTCATTGGTGAGAAGAAGATTTTTAAATTGTCTTACATATTTCTATGTAAAACTTTGGTTGGCCATTGTGGTCCCGACCTACCCCCTGGGGTCATGATTTGATTAAACATGAATCTATACTACCTGACGATGTTTCCATATAAATATGATGAATTATGGTTTTACTATTCTTGAGAACAAGATTTTTAAAAGAATTTTCCTATATATTTGTATGTAAAAATTTTAGGGATGGCAATCGAATACAGAATTGCTAATAGGTTAACCGCAATTTGTTCTGACCGATTAACCGGTTAAACGTATCAAAATACGCATTTTCTTGATGTAAATACATGTAACTCTTTTTTTCCTATGTAGATCTATTCAAATATACAAGAAGACTAACAAAGTCTAGATGTTAAATCATTGTATTATTCTTGATTCTTGCTTTTAAAAAACATTACCTCATATATTTTATTTTAGTTTTAATATTGATTGGGAAACTATTAAGAAAACTACGAATCATGTCTGAGAAATCATTAATATTTTTCCAATGCAGATTTCACATACGTTCATTCTGCGTTGTCACCGTAATTAAATCTTAGTCTGAAATACATTACTTAATTTACAAAGTTTGTTTAGTAATTTATTTTAATATCGATAACAACGAAAACAAACACTATTTCGCACTTTTTATTGTTGATTTAATTATCATTAAAAAAATACAGGACAGTCAGGGTGACCAATTACCCAACAATCTCAATCCGGAGAACCATAATTAAAACCAAGTCAGCTTGGATATGTGAAAACAGTGAAAAAGTAACGTTTATGTAAAGATTTCTTCTTTTCAAAAATGAATTTATAACAAAAATAGGTTCAAATTCATATAAATCTTATTTTTCCGACTAACCGATTACAGATTTTCTAACCGATTGCCATCGTTCCGACCGAGTAATTGGTAAACCGGTTACAAATTGCCATCCCTAAAAAATTTGGTCGATTATTTTGGCCCCACCCTACCCCCGATGGCCATGATTTGAGCAATCTTGAATCTACACTACCTGAGAATGCTTCCATATAAATATGATGAAATATGGCTTTACTTTTCAAAGAATTTTCCTATACATTACTATGTAAAACTTTGGTTGGCCATTTTGGCCCCACCCTACCCCCAGGGGTCATGATTTGAACAAATATGGCATTTCTATTCTTGAGAGGATGACTTTTAAATAATTTTCCTATATATTTCTATGTAAAACTTTGGTCAGCCATTCTGGCCCCGACCTCCGGGGGTCATAATTTGAACAAAATGGAATCTACACTACCTGAGGATGCTTCTATATAAATATGATGAATTATACTTTTGTCATTCTTAAGAAGAAATTTTTTAAAGAATTGTCCTATTCTTTGTAAAACTTTTGTCGAACATTGTGGCCCCGACCTACCCCCCGGGGTCATGATTTGAACAAACTTGAATCTACACTACCTGAGGATGCTTCTATATAAATATGATGAATTATACTTTTGTCATTCGTGAGAAGAAGATTTTTAAATTGTTTTACATATTTCTATGTAAAACTTTGTTTGGACATTGCGGCCCCACCCTACCCCCGGGGGTCATGATTTGTACAAACTTGAATCTACACTGCCTGAGGATGTTTCCCCATAAGTTTCATCTTTCCTGGCACAGTGGTTCTTGAAAAGAAGATTTCTTAATACTAGTACATAATACCAAATAGTCATTAATTCCCAATTATCGCCCCTTGAATGTGGGCGTGGCCCTTCATTTTAACAAACTTGAATCCCCTTCACCCAAGGATGATTTGTGGCAAGTCTGGTTGAAATTGGCTCAGCCGTTCTTGAGAAGAAGTCGAAAATGTGAAAAGATAACAACAACAATGACGACCACAACAACAGACAACGGACAAATTTTGATCAGAAAAGCTCACTTGAGCCTTCGGCTCAGGTGAGCTAAAAAGTTGTGGGGGAAATTGTTGTTACAATAATGATTACTCTTTCCTTTGAAGGTGAATGTTAACTATGTTAACATAAAGACGAATTTCAACTTCCTAAAAGTTATCTGCCCTTGTCGGCTTCAAGCATAATTTTTCCACTTTGTTAACTTTTAATATTTTTAATCTTCAGCGTTGGACATTAACATTTTAAGGCATTGGTCTGGTCTTTACTTTTACTAGTCCGCAGGCAATTTTACGAGTCCGTCAAAAATACAAATCAATAAATTGCATTAACATTGCAATTTTTTTTTTTAATATACTTTTTTGAAACGATCAAAGCATTTACATGAAATGCTATATATCAAAATTCATTGAAATCGAGCAATCAGGAACTATGATAGTATTCCCGATCTCATTCATTTCCTCTGTACATGATTTTATCATCCAAACATCCCACATGTTCTTTATGTTTCATACTAAATCATGATCACTAAAATGTTTATTTTCATATCACTGAGTCCTAAATAAGTAACTTTAAGTGCCAAATTGACTTAGAATTATCAACTTCCCGCCAAAAAGCTAGAAAGTTAAAAATAAATACGGGGTTTGCAGTGAAAGTTATCGAGAATTGAACATTGGTAAATTCTTTTTTTCCCTCAGAAAACTTAATTAGTCTGGTCACATAATTAGCCACAAATTTTATTATTCCAAGTAAAAATGTATTACTCTGAGACTATAGTGGACTAAGGTTAATGTCAAACCCTGATCTTCAAACTTGTAGTGGGACAATTCACCGGAGCACCGATGCATCACAATATTCACTCAATCTATGGATCAGTTACTCTAATTTAACATCACGTTACCAGACCAGACTTTTTTTTAATTGTCAAAAATGTCTGGGCTTTAGAATTTCAAAGTTTTTAGTCTGCATCATCAAGTCGTTTAAACAATCAGAAAGAAAGTACAAATGTCTTGGTGATACAGAATTCAAAATATAAGCGTCAAAATGGCATACGACATGCTGGATAATATTAAATTAATAAAACCCAATGGCATTAAGTCATGAATTAGTTTATTTTCATACACTGTTATGTTCCAAATTCAATGTTCTAAATAATTATCTACTGTAGTTTTATTTGGTTTTAAATGTATCGTGATATGTATTAGATTGCACCTAAGGTATCTTGATATGTATCAGATCAGTTAAGTTCAGTATCGTCCAAGCCCTACTTCAGACGTTATCAATCAATTTCTATCTGTACCTGTATTGATATAGTATGAGGCAACATGAGTAACTACATTTTGTACATTATGTACTTATTCATACACATTTTCTTTTTAAGATTCTGAACGCAAAGAGGAATAACTTTTGTAAATGTGGAAGTCATCTATTGTATGTCCAAAGTAAAAGGAACAATTAATTCTTTCCTTACAATAAATGGAATCAGCTGATTGATAAAATGCACTTTGCAGTTTTGCCATTTAACTTTATTGAAATTATGACCAAAAATCTAAGTTGAAAAATGCCCAAAATTACCCCAAAAATAAAGGAATCAGAATTATGCACATCTACACACATTGTACAGTGTACTAAACAACTGCCAAGTTTGACGAAATTCTGTGCAATGGTTAAGAGGAGTTGCGCTGACAAACTGTCCATCCTCATATTCAGTTTCATCTTTCCTGTCTCAATAGTTCTTGAGAAGAAGATTTTTCCTATATATTCCTATGTAAAACTTTGATCAGCCAGTTTGGCCCCATCCCTACCCCCGGGGGACATGATTTGAAGAAACTTGAATCTATACTACCTGAGGATGATTCCACATGAGTTTCATCTTTTCTGGCCCAGTGGTTCTTGAGAAGAAGATTTTTAAAGATTTTTCCTATATATTCCTATGTAAAACTTTGATCTGCCATTTTGGCCCCATCCTACCCCCGGGGGTCATGATTTGAACAAACTTGAATCTATACTACCTGAGGATGATTCCACATTAGTTTCATCTTTTCTGGCCCAATGGTTCTTGAGAAGAAGATTTTTAAAGATTTTTCCTATATATTCCCATGTAAAACTTTGATCGGCCATTTTGGCCCCACCCTACCCCTGGGGGTCATGATTTGAACAAACTTGAATCTATACTACCTGAGGATGATTCCACATTAGTTTCATCTTTTCTGGCCCAATGGTTCTTGAGAAAAAGATTTTTAAAGATTTTTCCTATATATATTCCTATGTAAAACTTTGATCGGCCATTTTGGCCCCACCCTACCCCAGGGGTCATGATTTGAAGATATTTGAATCTATACTACCTGAGGATGATTTTACATGAGTTTCATCTTTTCTGGCCCGGGGGTTCTTGAGAAGAAGATGAAAATGTGAAAAGTTTACAACAACGACAACGACGTCAACACCGACAACGACAGACAACGGACAAATTTTGATCAGAGAAAAGCTCACTTGAGCCTTTGGCTCAGGTGAGCTAAAAAAGAGATTGAGGTGTCTTTTGATACCTGTTCCATTGTCTTGCATGAATGTTAAAGATGTTTAACACTTTTATGTCAGAATGACAATAAACTCTCTTTATACCGTCTTGTGTTCCTAAATACTGTAGATCACTTAATTTTCGCGACACCTTTTTTTAGTGAGATTGTCATTGACTCTTAATTAGCTGGACAAAAATTTCGCGAATAGTGGTTATTGCTCAATTTAATCTTAAGGAATATTATTATATGTGAGAATTAAATTTTCGCGAGCAGTCTGTCTCGCGTAATTACGCGAAAATAAAGTTCTTGCGAATAAAAAGTGATTTACAGTACATTTTTGTACATACAAACATCTCTAAGTGAGTCAATGACATGACTCTATAATTTAATGATACAAAACCAGGCAATATTTTACGGAGAGCACAATTGAGGAATGTTTACCTAGTTAGAACTCACGTGACTATCAGTATTTTAAATGATTTATTCCACAGCTGGGATCAACATAGGTCACAGAGGTAACCTTCTTTCGCTTGCTATCGGAAAATCATTGCACTTTTTATACATTTTTGATATTTTATGTACCAGCCTAATTGTGAACAAAATTCCTATAAAATTCATGTCATTCACATCAGTTTGTACAACCTTGTAAGTCTCATAGTAAACAGTAGCTTTGTCTATTCAGGCCAAAAATAAAATAAGCTTTGTTTGGTGTTGCCTGCCGCCTCAGGTAAATTGTTGCGGTCCGAAGATTTTTTTTCAACTGATACGGATTGTAATTTTTTTTCCATTCTATATATCCAGATTTAGGTGTCTGTACGTTTAAGTAATATACAAAATAGGAAAGAATCATGTAAACGCTTGATTGATTGAACAATTTTTATGTGCCATGCAACACACATGCCACAAAGGAAAGTGAACTGTGCTAAACAAACAAGGTGTTAATCAGCGACTATGCTGTGAAGCGTGACAATCAATGGAGAATCAATCAGCTGATCAAATCAGATCAATATTTTGAGTGTTTATTATCCTGACACATGTGAATAATTTTTTGGAACTTTAACATGTTCACAATATTTAGATTAGACATATAACAGGTTTTTAAAAGATGACATAATACAAGCAAGATAATTGTCATGCATGCTGTGTCAGAAAAAAAATACTCTGTAAAAATTTCTTCTTCCTCTGTAGTTTATCAATTTCCCATGCTCTTATTTTTTATAAGCTTTAACTTAATATCTTTATGATAAAATCAGCAAAGGGCCTATGTCTCAATCGCTGTCTTAGCATGTTTAATTTTAGTTGCCAGTACAGCTGTAATTTTAGAGTGACTTCCCATTGTTATGAAACATAGCATGGCTCATTTTTAGCACTATGCACAGAGAGAAGTAAACAAAACTTGATGAAAATGCAATACATGTATCTACAAAAATAAAACATTAAGAAAAAAAGGACACTGGTTCAAAAGTTCCTTTGCGTGAGAACTTAAAAGAATGCTACAGTCCATTCAACAGTTTTAGTTATAACAAAACATTTCTTTAAATTTCTTTAGAAGGTTTCTACAGTGGCAAATTTTAGTACATTTGTGAAGTAAGATACAGAATAGATCCTTTTCAATTTAATAATTATTTTTTTTAACTTAAAAAAAGTGTTAGTTATTTCATTGTTTAGTGTAGCAGTGGTTTACTTTAAAAATTGTAAAACAAATCATTGATTAATGAAGATTAGGAAGTCTAACATGCATTTGTGTTTTCAGCCACATTTCGCCTTCGCGCAGCTTCCTCCAGGCCATCCTTAAAATTCTTTTTTTTGCTGTAACGCGCCTCATCATTTTAGGTGTGGGTAGGTAGGTAGGCTTTTTTTTTTTTTTTTGGAGACAAAAAGTCAGAATTAAATTTCGATTATATAGAGGTATTAACTATGTCTTAGATTTCACTTTAAGTTACTAATAAAACAAGAAAATTAAGGCATTCTTAATGATCCAATCTTTTATTGTTCAAATATCAGAACACATCATGCAGTTCTTTTTTAAAATAGGCGTCTACAGGTGCAATGGGGACGTAAAAAAATTGAAATTAATTAACTATGATAATGTTATTGAAATAAAAACCCTTTGGTGTATTTTCATGAGCTTTGGAGTCAGCTGTGGTTCCATCAATATTTCAATAATTTGTGTTACAACTTTCTCTCAAAATGCTTTCATACCAAACATTGAATGACACTTAAACCAAACACATTCTACAAAATATTAAGAATTAAAATACTGATCAGGTATGGGCTTACTTAGTCTAATCTATTGACCGTTTTCATTCTTTTCAACTTCAGTACAATAGTTGTATGTACATGTTGATGATGTACATTTACGTAGATCTAAATCTTCGTAAATAACACCAAAGTTCTATAGCTAAGCTTACACTCCAGCAAATTACGGTACTGATATAATCTAACAGTTAATGTAATAAAATATAAGACACAAGGCTAGAGAAAACCAATATAACTTTACTCTCTTGACACACTGTAAAGATCCGACCTTCCAAAATGGCGCGAATGCATTTACAAACAAAACAAAAGAACCTGCAATTGGTACCGTTCACTTACATTGCATTAACACCAGTGCCGATGTGCTCTATCTTTCGTTTTCTTCTTACTTCTTGATATATTTACTGCCGTATCGCTTCAACACTCTGTTGGATAGATTTAACTGCCACTGTTTTCAACTTCTTTCCGTAGCTATATTTATTTATAGATCACGAGGTCATTCATCTCCATCATCGGGACGCTTTGTAGTGGTTTCGTTCCAAGGACTTTTAGACCCGTATAGTTTCGTTCCCTATTGTTCCATTTACACCCATTTTATTATTATTTTTGGGTGGGGTTACGACGGGGTTTTTATATCATTATTTTTAAAGATGGTATTATCTTAAATTCTCTTTATCTGTTTTTGTTATTGTCCCGTTCAATAAATTTACATTGTTACGAAAGATTTGTATGCATTTATTGTATCCCTTAAATGTACCGTATATTTACCAGTTCCCCTAAGCCTATTCATGTGTCCATGCTATACATGGAAGAAAAAGAAAAATGAAAAAAAATACCAGGGTGTGTTTGACCGACGAGTGCAATTCAGTCTATATGGTTCACACGATCGATGGATCTAGAATCAAGGAATGGGTTACATAAATGTGATCTAGAATCAAGGAATAGGTTACATAAATGTAAACTTAACACAGTCCAATTTACGCTTAAACATATTTACAAAATTGAAGGAAAGTTAAATTATAGTCCTCTCCCTTTCTTTCTCTCTCACAGTTTCTCTCTTTTTGAGGGCTTGTTAAAAATAATATAATTCTGGTTTTAAAGCATTTTATAAAGGCTAAATTGCCCCAACCCAGTTAATTTATACCGTGTACATAGCATGGATTCATGGTCTTTTACGGGAACTAAAGAGAAAACGCCTCTAGATACTTTTATTAGACCATTCAAATTAGTACCAACACTGACAGAGTGTATATAAGCATTTTTAACTACTTTAATCGGAAGTGACGAAAATTGCAAAGCAACAAGTAGGCCTTCCGTCCTGTTTGACCGGAAGTACTTTCATTTTTAACAAATATGCGAAATAACGCCCAAAAATAGTTTGAATCATATAAAGCAATGTTAATTTATGCAAAAATAAGCCAGTTTTTGCTACTTCTGGTTTAACCGGAAGTGACAACGACGGACGGAAAATTAATTTTTATGCTTCCAAGGACATATGTTACCCAAAAACTTGTCAAGAACGGCAAAAATACGCGTTTTTCGATGACTTCCGGTTTGGCCGGAAGTGACGTCGCCGGACATATTTTGACGACACCAATAGATGAAGCTTGACATTATAAACAACCTTGCTTCTTTGATGTATTACAAATTCTCAATACCTTTTGAGATAAAAAAGAAAAACTTTCGACCCCGCTAGATCCTTAATTTTAGGGGCCAACCCTGTTTTCGAGATATCATTTGAAAGATCTTAAAATATTGCACTTCTTTTGTTATACATGTTTTAACAAAATATTTCTAGGTAAAAAGTTATCGTTGAAAAGGTGTCAATTTTTTGAAATTCGCGAAAGGACTATTTCTGGGCCATAACGAGCTTCCGTACACAGCAATTTCGGTGAATATGAAATACGTTCCGCACAACTACATTTATTGCTCTATTATCACTGAAAATCTCAAGTTTCTATCTTAAGCCGTTTTCGAGAAAACTCGCGGACAAACTAACCCTCTAAAATTCAATAAAATGCAAAAATCTCGGAACCGGAAGTGACGTCTTCAAAATAAAAAAATATATGTCTAGATTTTTTCATGTCTCATCGGCCCTGAAAGTTTCATGAAAATCGAGCAAGCCGTTTCCGAGAACTCGCGTGCACAAAATCGGTAAGAAAAAAAAGAAAAAAACTGTGGAAAAGAAACCTACGTCCCAAATTTTACGCACTTTGAAAATTTTTTTCAAAGTGCGTTGTAACAATGCTTTGTTAGCAAAGCCACAAACCTGATATTATTTCTAAATCAGATGTGAAAAGAGGGTAAAATGAAATTGTGTCAATGGATAGTTGTGTCAAAAAGAGAGTAAGTAATTTTTAAGACTACTTACCAGAAAGTGTTGACTTTGTACATCTACTCCAACATATAGTCACTAATGATAAGTGGGCTGTAAAATCACATGAAATACTATCAAAAGCTATCTTGTTTGGTTTAGATAAGGAAGAAACTGGTTGATTTTGGTACAATGTGTTCAAAAAGGACAGTTTTTACGGTTGTTTTCTGGACTTTGACCTTATATCAAGTGTCTGGACAGTGGTTAGATGACCAAGAGGCTACTATACAACAGAAAGCCGAGAAGCTAGCGACACAGTTCTTAAAATCAGAAATACAGCAAATCACTAAAAATATAGAGAGAAAGATTATGCAAAAATTTGACGGAATTCAGCGTGTTATGGAAGAGAAATTGACTTCAATGATAGAAAAAGTTCAAAAGGAAAAGATAGAAAAAGAAAGTGATATCGTCAGAAATTTGAGCAAATCTATCTTAGAACAACAGGATATACTTAAAATGCTTAAAACCATGTCTCCATCAGATGTGCAGGAACAAAATAATCGAAGTCAGACAATTCGTGATATACATGGTTCTGTCAAAAACATCCAAGGTAAAGTCCAAAATGTCGACAAAATCGTGGAATCTCTGGGTAATCTTACCGTTGAACATAGGAGAGAGAAATCAGAATACGTTAAGATGACCAATCTCCTTAGGAATGTCAGTAGAAGCATCAAGGATATAAAAACAGGACAGCAATACGTACGAGAAGAATTGGTGTCCATTCAGACTAACCTCTCGTGTAAAAGGGAACCAAGCCCAACAGTGAAATGGGACTCAATTGATAAACTAATGGAAGTCGTCAATGGTCTGCCTGGAAAATTAGATGTTGGCAGTGAGCCAATGAATCTTAATATATCATCCAATATAGCTGACATGGGCTTTGACCTTGAGAACATCAGTAACCTCACAAGGTCACAGAGAATGTTCCAAAAAGAGATCCTTAAAACTGTCTCGATGCTTGGAATGCAAAACCAAACAGACCATCTCCAGTCTGGCCGGGATCTCTATTAGTTAATGAAATAGTGAAAAGTGGATGTCACGTCGTACCAATAGGACATAAACTAGGAAATCATGAGTTTGAGGAATGAAGAATCTCTTTTGCTCTTGCAGAACAAAAACTTCTGTACTCAATGAACCACTGTCAGTTTTTAACGTATGGTTTGCTCAAAATGTTCCTAATAGAAGAAGTAAAGGATGGGTTATGTCCTGATGATCAAGCACTGAGTTCATATCATATGAAAACAGCAGTTTTCTGGGTACTTCAGCAAAACAGAACTCGTGACTGGTGTCCACAAAATCTACTAGAGTGTTTCGGGGTCTTCTTTAAGTATATCCTTAAATGCGTTTACGTAGGAGTTTGTCCAATTTTTTTCATTCCCAAAACATGTTTTTAAGTAATACACGCGGGAAAGCACAGAAGGATTTATTTCTAAGACCATATGCGTTGTATGAGAAAGGATTGGCATCTTTGCTATGCAGTCTCTCAATTAGTCCCTATATTCGTTTGCTTCATAATTCTAGTCAGTTTACCTGTACAGATGAACGAATACTTATACACAAGATGAAACCTACCGAACTAACATTCTACGACCTTGGATTATGCACATTACTCGGTAACGACAATCTGCCCCATTGCATACCAACATTACAAATACTTGAACAATTCATAAGTAGACCAATGACACCATATCAAGTCATTCTTTTACAAAAAAATGTGTTTACCACTGTTTTTCAAAGCACTGCATTTTTATTACACAATCAATGCTCTCGAAAATACTTGAAGTTTGTTTAGTTAAGGGTCATATCACAAACTTAATTTAAGCAATTCATTCACAAATTGAATATGATTAATATCTGAAGCTATAGGCATTCTGTACGACTTTTCCCCCATCTTGTTTACTTTCACAGATTCTTTATGGCATAATTTTATTGTGAGCCTCATATTTTACCTTTTGATCTTATATTTATTTCAGGTATCTGAGAGAAAAACTTAAAACATGAAGTTAATTTGGCATAATAATCATATGGGAGGCGAAGTATAAAAAATTTTTTTTGAAACACTGATGCCCGTGTATAGCAACATAGCGAAGATTTAAGTTTTCTTAGATGCAAATTAAATAAATTGGAACCCAGAGTAGGTTATTTCCGCAGAAAAATACAATTGTAAAATAGGAATTTAATAGCACCACATGGTCAAATGTAATCGCTAAGTTTTTCAAAGGTATTTATATACAAACTTTGAGGTCAAAGGGTATAGTGGGTTTCTAAGAAATTTTAATGTAACAAGAATTATACATATGTAAAGTTCGAAAACCTTAGCCTTTACCCTTAAAAAGTTATTGCCAAGGTTAAAGTTTATTTTCTAAGAACGGAAATTTTTAAAGGTCAAGATTGTAAGTATCAAATGAAAGGCCTTGCCAAAAAGAATACAATTGTGAACTATGAAAGTACTAGACGGTCTCTAACGTTCAAAAGTCATGGCCAAAGTAAAAAAAAATATGGCGAGGGTTGGATTGACGCAAGTTAAAACTCCAAATGCCGATGTCAAAAAGTTAAAATTTTTGATACCCAAAGGAATATTTATCACAAAAAATACACAAGTAAAAGTTGAAAGCTGTGGTTCTAACTACGCAAACGTCATGAGAAAGGTTAATTTTTTCAGGGACAAACAGACAAAAAATGGCAGACAGACAGGGCAAAAACTAAATAACCTCGAATCTTCGATTGCAGAAGGATAAAACTTGCGCTCTACTTTTACCTTGGGTCGACCCAAGGTCCTAGTTGAGCGTACGTTTTATACTTCTGCTAAAAATGGTTAGGGGATAGGTCTATGACAACAATGCACCATATTCATAAATTTTATCTCCAGCGTGCGTTTCATCCATGTACCATCTTTGATTTTCTACTTTTGTTCTTTTATTAGAGATATGATTAATGATTGATTGCAATATGGAATTTTCTTCTCCTATGAGCTAAGAAGAACAAAGATAACATATATTCGAACAAATAATTTACTCGAAGGAAGAACAATCATGATATACAGCATAGTTTCTCCTTTTACTTGTTATAAATTTTGTATCACTATGAAGGGGGTCATTTTTCAATTCTTCATAGGATTAAAATATAAAAATAAAAGATATGTATATTTTTTATTGAGTCGTATTGTCAATTAACAATGGTTATTTCCATTCATATGTCGATACGATATATCCTGGTGAGCTTGGGATAAAAGATACCACCGAGTCCGACACATCTGTTTTATACTTGGATATTTTACTGGAAAAAAACATTGAGGGTAATGTAACAACCAAGCTCTATAAAAAACGTGATAACTTTAATTTAACTTTTCCATCGTCAACTTCCCTTACTTATGCAGCAATATATCTTCATCACATAGATACGGCATACAAATTGATGAAACAATAATATCAGCAGTCTCGTTTAAAGTCATCATTTTGTAAGTTCTTCGGTCAATACAATGACCATGTCAGCAAATACAATTTATCACTGAGTCAAATACTGACTGAAATTTTTTATACTAATTGGTAGTCCATTATTTATACACTGAATTGACAACGGATATTTCCGTTATTTTCGATCATGACAAGAAGCACACGGCAGGTGTGACCGGTCAGCAGGGGATGCTCACTCTTCCATGGAACCTGATCCAACCTCTGATGTTTCGGAGGTTCGTGTTTGCTCTGCTCCTTATTTGTATTGTTTAATGGACTTGGACATTGAATACTACGCAGGGGGAATAAGGAAGCATACAAAATATTCTACCTTGGCTAAATCAGTGCTGCATTATGACGTCATAGTAGGCAAGATGACGTCAATTTTAGAAATCAGGTTTTCGTGAAATTGGTATTTAGCGATGCAAGTTAACTATAGAAAATGATTAAAAACGTGTAAACATTAACAAAAATAAAATGTTTTTACTTTGTTATGCTGTAACAGTCATTATAATTGAAATCTACCACCGATGACGTCATATGTGTACATCAAGTAGCTTGGAAATTGATCATGTCGTGTAAAGAAAATTTGGCTAAGACGGCATGTTCAAAGATACGTTAAATTGAGTTTAAAGGGAAATATCGGAAATATTGTGTTAAATTCATATGGAGTTCAATTAATTATACAGGTATGCTAATTTATTTTCATCGATTATATTCTCTTTCGAAGACAGTCAGCTATATTACGTATCCCGGTCAGCCTATCGTCCGTCATTCTTGACCAAAGAATGCAACAGAACAGCAATAAGCTGGATATTTCAAAACATACGATTTGTACAGATTGAAAGTTTGCGTTTTGACAAACTTGGAAAATGCTGCTAGAATCCCGAGTTAAGCACGGTTGTACGAAATATCTTGATGCATATACAGTAAAACTTCTCTAAACCGGCCAGCTGCCGGACTGAATAAAATGGCCGGACTAGAGGGGTGGCCGGTTTCCAGAGAATCTAACATATTGAAGAATTGCAGAACTAATTTGTGACAGATGCTAGGAAAAATATATAATTGGTGTCTGTTATAATTATCTGTCAACATGTTATTAATTATCGGCAGACACGTAATGTATTCTAAAGGTCTAAAAAATAAATAAATATTAGTGAGGATAAATTCGTCATACATGTTGATTTTTATAGAAAGAAATTAAAAAATCAAAGAGAAAAAAACATGGAAAGTTACTTTATTAACCATATGCGAAGATATAAACCAGACCCTTTACCTTACCTGAACTCTATACAGTATACTGTATGTATCTATGTATCGCTTACGTCATTAAAAAATTGTACTTCAATGAAAAGTAAATAATTTAAACATTTCTGAGCAATACTTCTGTTATTTTAATTAAAAAAATGTATATTTTGGTAAACATTTTACTAGTATTTTTTTTCTTAGCATTATGTAACTGTAACAAATTTTAAGGCCGCTTATGTGTATTTAAAAAGATGATGCAATATGGCGTGCGATAATTTGTTGATTCATTCTGTGATTTAAATTTATTAGTTGCTTGATATTTTATTAATTCAAGTTTAATTTTTGTTAATCATAATTATGTACACAACTTAGACCGGCCACTACGTAGTCTGGCAAGATGACTACCCTTTCAAGACGGTTAAACAATAGAAAACCATATGAGGCCATATTCAGTTTTTCACACCTCTGACTTCTGATGGGTAGGCTATTTTTCACACCTCCGGCCGGTCCTTATTACCCCTCCGGCCAATGACAATTAATTTCTTGCAATCAAAAAGTGGCCGGTATGATGAGGGGAAATTTCCTATGTTTCTTAACTTTGGTTCTTGGAAAACTGGCCGGTGTCCGGTTTTCAGGGGTGGCCGGTTTTATGAGAGTTAATGTGTAAAGAAATGTTAAGAATTTTGCCGGGACTAATAAATTTGGCCGATGTTCAGGGAGAACCGGTTTCCAGGGGGGCCGGTTTGGAGAAGTTTCACTGTATATATATCGGGTCGAAATATGACAAAATGTAATTATAGTTAATTCAAAAAACAAAAAAAATTAATATATCTAAATGTCATGTTAAAGCCACAACAAAATATTTCTTCTTCTGAATAAAAATGGATTGTCTACTATGCTTAATATGTACCGTAAGAAGTTTGAGGAAAAATAAACAGTTACAGTAATAAGAATAAGACAAAGATATCAGTATAATAGCATTATCATTTATTACTTTCTTTGGAAAAAAATGGGTATCATCCTTAACATTGAAAGGAAGAGCCCAACCATAGAGAAAAATATGTTCAGGGAAGTACTTAATGTAAGAAAAGACTAATAAGCGAATGAACGTACATACAGCTGTCGTAGTAATAATATATCCAGACTGCTTTAAGAGAGTGTGGGTAAGAATATTGAGGTAAGTCAAAATAAAATCAATAATACAGGAATAAAAATTGGTAGTTTTTATATATATGTCAATTAACCGAACCTTTAATTAATATTGTTTGCACTTTTATCGCAGTGGCTATATCAACGGATACCATCTGCTGATGTATACTTTACGTATATAAATTTTTTGACGTGCAACAGCTTTTGAATTGTAAATTAAGAAATGTTATCTTAACAAATATTAAATCGATATTTATGTACTTTCTGATATTTGGTTTCAAAATCAGGAACTTTACCTTATCTAGGTTGTGTCCTGATAACAGGACAGGGAAGTCAATAAAAAGGGCAAATCAGTACTTAACAGTAGTTATTCTTTACGATAACTTCAATTAACTTAAATTTCATTGTCATACTGCATCGAAAATATTTTTTTACTTTTCTTGCTTTATGACATTTTCTTGACTGATTAAAACTAGGAAAGAGAGTCCTATGCCTACATGTGCTTTTAATTTTTTTCCAGAATCGGTTCCAATATCTGTTATTTAAATTTAACTCAAATTATATTGTAATGTTTCAGCAAGCAAATAAAGTAAAAATTAATTTGTTGCCTTCACATTTTGTTTTTCTTTAAATTTTTCGTTCTTTTTCTATTAGTCTCCTTTGTCTTTTCTTTGTTTTAGGATGATTTTCATCTATATGTATGCCTTATTCCCCACGGTTTAATTTTCCATTCATGTAGCTTTTTCGGATCAATAATTTTTCATATGATGTGATGCGATTGTATTGCATATTTATGATAGGTAATTCCTATTAATTTGGGGATTTACACAATAAAAAAATAATTAAAACGTTATCTACATTATAAAATGGCTACAAACGAAACAAAGCCCGAAGCTTCCCAGGTAGAATACCTTACGACATGAGTGTCCCGATATCAAATTAATCACTTCTCCACCAAAGCACTACAAGCTAGCTAATTAAGATCGCTGGACAAGATAATGCTGTGGTCATTTACCAGCCTCTGTTGTGTCAATGTTAATGGTTACAGACCATTCCTCGTATTGGACATTTTACTGATATTAAATACGGTAGTCACGACCAGTCCAGTCTGACGTATACCCTGTAAATGCTTCTTAACGTGTCAATTAATTGACACCGAAATGTTATAAATACGACAGGTCTCCAAGACAATGACGAATATCAAAGATACTGTGAGCTCGGATTTCTACCTGATTTAGAAAAAAATAAGAACTATGAACAATTCCAGCATATTCAACGAACTGAGTACAGAAGCATGGATTACACCATTGCTTGTAGTATACGGACTGATATTCCTGACTTCTATAATAATGAACTCGTTAGTTGTGGGAACTTTTTGTCGATACGAGTGTTTGCATTCCATTCACGACCATCTTATTTTCGCGCTGTCTTCCGTAAATATGATTCTTCTAATTGGAATGCCTTTTTACCTAATGTACTCTGTAGGTTACTCCTTTGTGTTAAATAGTCGGTACTTCTGCCTTCTGAACTATGTGATTCTACACGGTGGAATCGGATGTTCTGTATTCCTTCAGTTGGGATTAGCATTAGATAGATACATGTGCATCGTATGGCCTTGGAAGCATTCCAAAATACGCAAGCGATATGTGGTTTTATATGTCTTGATGTCTTATATTTTTGGATTTGGAGTCAATCTTCTTCCAGCCTGGGGGTGGAATAGTTGGTCTGAGTACAACAAATGCGTCTGGGGGAGTTTTCCCTGGGAATATCAATACTTTGTACGGATAACAATGATGGTGATTCTTGTCGTTAACCTTGGAATTCATCTCTATGTTCTGCATGTCGCCAATCGTCACTCAAGGAAGATCAGACGGCTTATCAAGCGGATCAGAAGAGAGCATTCTAGGACAAGAGGTTGCGAGCACACGGCGGTGACCACTGTATTTCTTCTGGCGGTCATTTCGTCCTTGTGCTGGTTTCCATATTGGATTGCAGCCTTAGTTCTGCCGCAAAATACACTGACCACCATTTTCATTCTTCAGATTTTATACGCCATCATTATCCTGAATTCTGTGACAAGTCCACTCTTATTTGTAATGAGGAATAGACATTTCAGAGATGCAATGTGTAAAATGTTAGTATTGAGTCCAAAGTTGCATCACTGCGGTAGTTGAATTGAGAGAGGGAAAGAGAAATTTTACCAATAACAAAATATATTGATGTATGTATAAAAAAGAAATTTTCTGTTTGACTCTTGACTACTTAAATTCAAATGCATGCAGTATACCAAATACCAATTCCGATATTTTATAAATTTAGAGGTAACTGTGTACATGTAGCATTTAAATTTCAATGAAAGGAATAGTTAACAAAATACATCAATGCTAAATTACCTAACGATGATCCGCACTCAATACCAATATATCTAAATCGTCATATGAAATAATATCAAAACAAATTTTGTACAAATTTAAGGTATGTTTCAACACTATAACCGAAACATGAGTAGCAGGCTGATTCTGTTAAGAGACCTGAAATGTACTCCTTTTGATATGGTTATGTTGTACACGATATTTATTAAAAGATAGAAGAATTGTGAATCCGTTGAAAATGTTTCAAACATATTTATTGTTAACTGAATATAAGCATGTATCTTTGTTGCCTGTACATATGAATCGTAAACTTTTGCTTTGAAATCATCATTCTGGAATACACATATATGTGATCATTCACTTAATACAAGGATAATGCAACTTGACTGTAAAAACTTCTTCAAGATTTATAAGACAGCGGATCTCTGTGGTACTGTCAGTATTACTTAAAGGGAATGCTTCCTTACATTGAAGACACCATACTGTACTATTTACTCATAGTATTAAGTAACAAAGCTAACACACAAAAGGTCGTAATAACGACCTTTAAATTATCTTTATTTCTATTACTCCTTATTTTTTTTTACACAAGATATCAATGTTATTTATCTATTGAATAAAACTTGTATTTTAACATGCGTTATTTTTGCATTGTGAAATAAACAAGAATGTCATTTAAATAGTGTTGGGAAAAAATGTTCATGGAAAAATCTTTTTTTTTAAACTTAATTCCATTAAGTGTTAAAGGCAAGTTGGTGAACAATGAGAATATTTCTTAAATTTCAATTTTGTTGTGAAATGATTACATTATACTAGTATATATTATCCCTTTTTTTTGGAAAAGTTTTCACTGACAAGTTAAATATGCCTCGATCCATTTTGGATGAATGTTTGTGTAAAAACCATAAACATTACCGCTCTTGCCTCAGAACTATAGAGGCTTAGTGTATCTGACAGAATCTACGAAAAGACACAAGTAATACATGAATATCTTTAAATTTGCATGCTAATATTTTTCGTAGTTGTGAGAGGTTTATATACTTTATAATTTAAAGTGATATGACGTTGACAGAGACTGATAACTAATATTTTGTGGAAACAATTTTTATTTATTTGTTTGTTTGTTTTAAAAAAATATTTTGCTACAGGCTTTGTCAAAACTTTGGTAAATAGACATTTTGATAATAGATTTATTGATTTACATAAGAAATAACATGAAATAAATACATTTAAGATAACCCTGTAAAATACCGGTACACAATATGCTTATCGTAAGCTTATAAATGAAAACTGTGACTTTTAATGACAGTGACTGCTCTAAATAATCTACAAAAATACAAATCTGTAAACAGGATATAAAAACAGACCCCTAGAAATTTCAGAGTTGAGATTAGGTGCCTGGAATGAGTAAACATCCCCTGATAAGCGATCACACCAACCGGGAACTTATTGAACAGGTAAACGGAGTATTTCATTGTTATATCAAATATAAAAACAAAGGCTTTACAAGTGGCATGAAACGTTAGACTAAGTATATAGCTATGATGAACAAGTGTGCCTCTACCATAATTGTGAATTTTATGATCCCAGGGTCAGGGGTTCTGGTGTTAGGGTGGGGCTTTATTGATTGAATAGTGAAAATGCATTAATTCTTCGAAATCTTCTTCTCTGCTCCTGGGTTTTAAATAAACCAACTAAGTACATAGTTATGATGAGCAAGAGTGCGTCTACCATCATTGTGAATTTTATGGCTTCAGGGTCAGGGGTTCTGGTGTTAGGGTGGGGCTTTATTGATTTTATAATGAAAATGCATTAATTCTTTGAAAATCTTCTTCTATGCTCCTGGGTATTAAACTAACTAAGTACATAGTTATGATGAGAAAGAGTGCCTCTACCAAAATTGTGAATTTTATTGCCCCAGGGTTAGGAGTTCTGGTGTTAGGGCGGGGCTCTATTGATTTATCATATAGTGAAATACATTATATATTTGTAACCAAACTAAGTAATTGGTAAGTGTAAAGTTATGATGAGAAATGGTGCCTCTTTTAAAATTGTGAATGCCATGATAGAATCTAGCTTAAAACGTGAACCAAATTCAATCATTTGAAAGTTGTTGCATGATGCTAAGGTGACCTATAAGGCCCATGGGCCTCTTGTTTTTAAATACTATAGCATTTGATACACCTTATAAGCAAATACATGATTGTGTTATGTAAATAAAGAAAATTGAATTACTTTCATTATTACTTTCATTATGTTTAATGTTAATCTTAACATTTCTTTTTTTACCATCAAAATTAATTTTCAATTTATTTTCCCTTTTAATTTATACTTTATAATGTATGGTTCCTGAAAGATTTTCGATAAAGTAATAATGTTGTTTGAACCTATTTATAGAATGTGTAACATACATGAAGTATTATAAAACAAAAAGTGTTAGATCAGAATTTCTTACAATTGTTATTTAAAACTTTTCAAACGTTTTCATATTCAGTAGGCAACTAAACAATATTCCATTGTTATATAGAAATTCAAGAGGTGTATTGGCATGTTCGAAATGTTGAATTATACCTTTTCACAGATGAAATCGCTTTCCACTAGCAACTGTAGGCATGGTACAAAAAAAGTAAGAGAATATTGATGAAATATAACTTGATGAACAGAATCGGACAAAAATTGTCTGTCTGATTCTTAAAAATTGACAAAAAGTAATAATAAAATATTTTAAAAAAGAAAAAAAAGAAAATGGATGAAATAATTTGGGAATTTTGATATTGAAAAAAAATGCTCTAAGGCATTTGCAACATTATATAAATCAAAATTCAGTATACCGGTAGCCTATGTCACTGCTTAGGGCGAACCATTAGCCTTATGTTCTTCAGAGCAAAACTGGATTTTTTCCAGTAGTACCAGACCACATATTTCCACCCCGTTGTTTCCCTATTTGTATATTGTCCGTTGGGATTGGTGTAGAAGCACGCCTTAAACCACCAGGCTGATTTCCAGTAAATGGCGCAGTCGCCGCTGTCCTTGTCGTTATCCTGGTCTTTCGTGGAGAACTTCATGCCACTGCTGTACGTCATACTGTCTCCTGCAAAATGTTATGTAAAGAAACACTAAAAAATTAACAGTTGTTTTATAAAAGTTTTTCTTTTAGTTTTACAAATTTAGACACATCTTTTTCTAACTCAAGATTTGCTGTTGATAGTGTGCATCTAGTATATCAAATATAATTCAAAATATTTATACATTTGTATAAAATTATCAGTTTGTATGTTATTTATATGATTTTTCTTACATTTCTTATTTTGTCTAGTTTAAAGAATTATTACTATTGAAATATTCATGTCTCCTTGTCATGAATCCTATGACCGCACATTAAAAACATTGATAATTTATATCTTTTTACATATTATCTATAAAAATTTCTTAAGTATGAAAATGCATTTTTATTTGCTCATTTGATTACTTGAACTTTCGCATATGCGTTAAAAAAATTTCTTAACAGAAAAGAATTTTTACTCCTATTGCATTTCTGCAATGATTTTTCTGAATTAATTGTTATAACATTTAATTCAATTTTTCTTACTTTTGACAAATGATAAACAAGAGGTGCGTTCCAGGTTCTACCATTGGTAATTTTGTAACATACGAACAGTAACAATTTTTTACCGGTGGGACCCGATGGTAATCATTAGTAAACATTATAGTTACCATATCTTACACTCTCTTACAAACAAACTTGGAACGGAATTGGGTAAAAATTAAATTTAATGTTACAATTTGTTGCAAATAACTGAATTTTGTTACATTTACCTTAGATTAGAAAAAATAAAGTTCCAAATACGGATAAAATATGTAAGAAAAGTAAAGAAATAGCAGTGAATATGTTTGTTCCGATGTGCAAATGTAGGTCTCTTTTTATTTTATGCTATCTACAATGTAAATTGTAACCATGCCCATTATATAATATATAATATAATTTATATATAAAATATTACATTCAAATACATGTATGATAGTATTATTCAGAAATTTATAATTCCAAGGTACCTCATATGTGTAATACAATAGAATGATATTTTAAAGCAGAAAAAAATCTCGTCCCTAAATTTCTTTGTTAGGCATGAAATCCAAGATTGGTATATCTTTCTTTCAAATACTCTTTTATCACGTGAAACACACCATTTCCAATCATTTTAAATGTAAACATCCAAAAAATAACCAAAAGACAGATATACCCGCCATATTTAATTTGAGTATGACGTCATTCACCACTAGATTGGCAATCTCCCATGCAGAGTTGTCGTTCGTTTCTCTCTCAGACACCTCTGCAATGGGCTCACGTCAAGATTTTTGACATAACGTATAAAACGTGATATTTGAAGGATTGTTTCAATTCAAATTAATAGTTCTGGATTGATTTAGTAAATATCTATCTCAAAACTCACACATAAGCATGGAAATTGAATTATAACAAATTAAAACAAACGCACTATTTCTCGTGTTTAACACTGTGTATACGCGAGCCAACGACAGAGGTGAATGTATGAGCCGATGGTAGAGAGTGCTAGATTGGGTGCGTTCACAATTCTCCCATTGGTTGATATTGGTGGTGTAATTTACCAATGGCAAAACATTGGTACTAATGTTTACTATTGGTAACTTTTATTGGTAACCGATTATGCAGGCCAACAACATCTCTGGCAGATTGGTAACCCAGATTTTTTCGTTTATTAGTGTCACCCTAAAGACCGTTCCTGGTAGCATGAGTGAAGTTTCCTCACTAGTAATAACACTTCAGATGAATTCTACTACAATATAAGGGAAAATATTGTTATCTCTACATAGTATTCCAAATTTCAAACAAATGATCACATGTTTTGGAAAAAGAATATCACCTGAAGACAAGTTTTCATATAAAGTTATGTCTATAAAAGTAATTTTATTTTGTTTTAGGAATACAATAAACAAACTTCATTTTGAAATTGTTGTTTCTGGAAAATGGTGAATAACTCAACATTTGCCGTTGGTTACCATTGATTACCATTGGTGACCATTAGTAACCAAGTGTTACCATTATTCTGTTTTTTATTCACTTTTGACAACCATTGGTACAGCCTTTGGTCGTTTTGTCATTGGTTTACCAATATGCTGTTCAAAGTTTAAAGGCAACCAATTGTACCGTTGTTCAACATTGGTGCCAAAGATAAGCCAATGGCAAATCGATATTTGTACCAATGGAAGAATTGTGAACGCACCCATTGTCTACAGGATTGGTGACCTACATCTTAATGTGAAAGTAGATTATTAGCTAACTATAGTAAAAAGAAAATTACCAATGTTAACAATTTGTTACCAATGGTAAAAAAAGTGTAACAGAAGTTACCAATGGTGAAACCTGGAATGCACCTAAGATGTGTTTGTGAAACACTGATCCCTATGTATGGCAACATAGCGAAGGTTAAGGTTTCTCAAATGCAGATCAAATATATTGGTACCTAAAGTAAAGCCTTTTCACAAGAAATACAAATGTGAAATAAAAAACCCTAGCACCACCTTTTCAAAGGTTATGACCAAGGTAAACGCTTTTAAAGGTAGGACACACACTCCGGGGTCAAGGTCAAACGGTCAAGGTTGTTGGTTTCTAAAGAAGGCCTTGTCTTAAAGATTACTAATGGGAAGTATGAAAGCGCTGGCCCTTACTGTTCAAATTTATGACCAAGGTTAAAGTTTGTAAAAAGTAGGTCAAATCCAAGGTCAAGGGGTCAAAGTTGTTGATATGCAATAAAAGGTCTTCTCACAAGAATTACATATGTGAAGTATGAAAGCCCCATCCCTTATCGTTCAAAAGTTATGGCCAAGGTTTAAGTTTTTTTATAAGTACGGATATGTCAAAGGTCAAGGTCAAAAGGTCAAAATTATTGGTTTCAAATGAAAGGTCTTGCTACAAAGAATTGATATTTTAAATTCCTAGTTTCTACCTTTAAAAATGAGGGTCAAAGTAAAAGTTTAAATTTTTCTGTGTAAAAATGGGTCCACTTCCAAGGTCAAGGTCAAAGGGTCACGGTTTTTGATATCAAATGAAAAATCTTGTCAAAGGATTGAATATGTGAAGTATGAAAGCCCTAGTTCTAACTCTTCAAAAGTTATGTTCCAGGTTGTATTTGAAATGTAGGTCAAACTCCAAGGTTAAGGTCAAAGGGTCAAAATTCTTGGTGTCCAATAAAGAAACTTTTCACAAGAATTATATATATATGAAGTATGAAAGCCTTAATCCTTACCGTTCAAAAGTTATGGCCAAGGTTAAAGTTTTTTCATAAGTATAGAAATCCCCAAGGTCAAGGTCAAAAGGTCAAAGTTGTTGATACTTTATGAAAGGTCTTGCCACAAAAAATAAATATATGAAATATAAAAGTCCTGGTATCTAATGTTTAAATGATATGGCCAAAGTAATAGTTTGGAATTTTTGTGTAAAAGTGGGTCAAACTCCAAGGTCAAACTCCAAGGTCCAGGTCAAAAGGTCAAATTTGGTGGTACCCAAAGAAAGGTCTTGTCACAAGAATACCCATGTAAAATATGAAAGTCATAGCTCCACTAAATCAAAAGTTATATGCAAGGTTAAAGTTTTTGCGGACAAACAGACAGTCAGAGAGACGGACAGACAGAGAGACAGACGGAAACGACAAAAACTATACTAGTATACCCCCGAAACTTCGTTTACGGGGGCATCAAAATGAACACTGGATACATACCAGCATTCCCAGAGTATCCATTAACAGTCAGTTTATATTTGCTTGCCTCATCTCCAACAGAAAAGGTTGAGAAAACTGCATATGCTTTGTCTCCATTGAATCTCTGCATATCGACTCGAAGTTCTTGAGATTTTCTTGATGTAAGATTGTGTAATATTTCATTTCCTAAAACATTTAATTAAAACAAAATTAATACATAGATAATAAACAAAATTATTATACCTCATTATAAATATTCTACACAACGCGTTATCTGATTGGTTCTAGGTTATCACGTGATCGGGCCGCAAAACTTCATATTTCCCGTCGTCGGCACGCTTTTCATCATATTCCACCTCTTCGGAACACCTAGTGAATTTTCCCGCAATATAGTTCTCGTTCGTTGAACGAAAACTCCCGAGAGTAGTAGACGTCACAATAGCCTGGTTTACGTCACAAAACTTTACGTTAACAGTGAAAGTGAATTTGAGAGCGCTGCCGAAAGTTTATGTTTATTTCAAAGTTTTGCTTGTTTCGGTATAATAAACAATTCATTGCATGAATGTTCGGGAAACATGAAGACTTATTCAGCCAAGAAATATCATATTCCCCTCGGGCGAAGCCCTCGGGGAATATGATTTTTCTTGGCTGAATAAGTCTTCATATTTCCCTCACTATCATGCAATAAATGTATATTATCGTACTGCTCTGTGAGATATATATGTATATTTTAAAATACTGTTTATAAACAGAAATTGCTTCACAAAAGTAATAGGGAAACATATAACTACACAAATATGCAAACACACAAATTCAGTAGATTTAAGCTCCCTTATTCTAATTACCGGTATTAAAATCAAAAGTTTTGGGTGGGTCTAAGAAAGGAACCAATCCAGAGCAATGCATGAACCCTATGTAATGATTAATGAATGATACAATGCGTCTTTGCCTTCCAAACACTGATGTGACTCGGACAAAAGGAGAAGTTGTTTACCTCTATGATGCTATATAAAGCTCTGACTGGTGGAGAGAATCATTCTTTGAGCCGAAGTAAAAAGTTAGCGGTTTAGTGGAAGCCAGAAGAAAGAAGGTAACATTACATGGCTCTGATGAGTGCCGAGTAAAGGTCTAAATATGAAGGCCTTCGCCGGTATATGGTGACGTTTCTTTATGAGGAAAAATTCTCGAACTTGACATAAAACAACATACAATCAATCAATCATTACCAATCCAATATTCATGACTCGCTTCTCCAAATCCTTTCTTGTATTCGTTCCAGTTACGATAGAAGTCGGTGGATCCATTTACTCGTCGCTGTATAATCTGTAGAAAGAAAATAACATGTCCCTTTTCAGTTTCTATGCTAACTTCTTTTAAAATTAGAGGCACTGTGAGTAGTGAGATCACTAAATGATAACCCCCCCCCCATCCCCGCTTACGTATGATTATAATGACTAGGTCCATTTTTACTGATAGATACGTCAAATAAGATTCAGATGAAAAAGTAAAATAGGGGGTCACAATGGCATTATGTTATAAAGAATCTGTATCTAATTTCAATCAGTGGTATAAATGGAGCTGCGTGTAAGAGATCGGTGCCCTTCAATATCAAAATGGAGGGTCAATAGAGAAATGGAAGTGTCTAGGTTTTGCTATAGGAAACCCAAATTGTGTTTCCGATCAAAAAGTAAAATAGAAGATGCACAATGACAGTATGTAACAAAGAACCTGTGAAAGTCTTATTTAATTTCATTCAGTGGTATAAGAGGAATTGCGGATAAGAGCTGGGTACCCCAAAGCGTAACACACGGACAGACGGATATCCCAATCACCATATACACTCCCACTTTTAAAACAGGAGTATAATAAGATAGTTGTTTTTGTGCACGAAAGTTAACAATTTCTATTTTAGAGAGAGACAGGAGAGAGAGAAGGAGAAAGACAGACAGACAGACAGACCGTCCATCCTCCGTTATCTGTTGACATGTCACAATATACAGCCTTCCTCTCTTTCTGGGAAATGGTAATACTGTATACACCATTTTTGCCTTGAGTGTCCGGAAACTTCTTTAGTATATCAGAACAATCTTGCCCTGTAATATTTTGGTTTGTATTTTATTGTATGCATGTTACTTGAAAAATTAGAAAATGTTATTAAAAGTGTACCATTTTTCATTCATAGATAAATTCGAAAAGAATGTAAAAGTTTACCTGTTATGGGTTCCATTACGGTATGTCGTGTGCTGTTGGAATTGTTTCTTTCACTTGCTTCAATGCTTTTGATTAGATTCTCTATATTGCTTGCTTTAATACCTCTAGTGAGATTCTCTAATCTGCTCATCAAATTATCCAGTGAGGCTATAGAGGAATCATTTGCTCTAAAAGAACACGTATCTTCTCTCAAAGATAACTGTCCATTCTTCAAATCTGACAAAAGACTTTGTAAGTTTTTAAAATTCATTACTAACATTTCAATCTTCAACTTTTCATTTTCAAATGACAAGGTTAAATTGGAAATAATTTCCCTGATTTTATGAAAATCCTCCATTCTTGTATCAAATATCGAAAGTTTCTCAATTAGCTTATCTATCGAGTCTGTTTGGTTTTGCATTCCAAGCATCGAGACAGTTTTAAGGATCTCTTTTTGGAACATTCTCTGTGACCTTGTGAGGTTACTGATGTTCTCAAGGTCAAAGCCCATGTCAGCTATATTGGATGATATATTAAGATTCATTGGCTCACTGCCAATATCTAATTTTCCAGGCAGACCATTGACGACTTCCATTAGTTTATCAATTGAGTCCCATTTCACTGTTGTTCTTGGTTCCCTTTTACACGAGAGGTTAGTCTGAATGGACACCAATTCTTCTCGTACGTATTGCTGTACTGTTTTTATATCCTTGATGCTTCTACTGACATTCCTAAGGAGATCGGTCATATTAACGGATTCTGCTTTCTCTCTCCTATGTTCAACGGTAAGATTACCCAGAGATTCCACGATTTTGTCGACATTTTGGACTTTACCTTGGATGTTTTTGACAGAACCATGTATATCACGAATTGTCTGACTTCGATTATTTTGTTCCTGCACATCTGATGGAGACATGGTTTTAAGCATTTTAAGTATATCCTGTTGTTCTAAGATAGATTTGCTCAAATTTCTGACGATATCACTTTCTTTTTCTATCTTTTCCTTTTGAACTTTTTCTATCATTGAAGTCAATTTCTCTTCCATAACACGCTGAATTCCGTCAAATTTTTGCATAATCTTTCTCTCTATATTTTTAGTGATTTGCTGTATTTCTGATTTTAAGAACTGTGTCGCTAGCTTCTCGGCTTTCTGTTGTATAGTAGCCTCTTGGTCATCTAACCACTGTCCAGACACTTGATATAAGGTCAAAGTCCAGAAAACAACCGTAAAAACTGTCCTTTTTGAACACATTGTACCAAAATCAACCAGTTTCTTCCTTATCTAAACCAAACAAGATAGCTTTTGATAGTATTTCATGTGATTTTACAGCCCACTTATCATTAGTGACTATATGTTGGAGTAGATGTACAAAGTCAACACTTTCTGGTAAGTAGTCTTAAAAATTACTTACTCTCTTTTTGACACAACTATCCATTGACACAATTTCATTTTACCCTCTTTTCACATCTGATTTAGAAATAATATCAGGTTTGTGGCTTTGCTAACAAAGCATTGTTACAACGCACTTTGAAAAAAATTTTCAAAGTGCGTAAAATTTGGGACCAAGCTAACGCACTTTGAAAAAACTAAATTTCTTTTCAAAGTGCGTTAATATTGGCCATATTAACGCACTTTGAAAAAATGTTAAGCTTGGTCAACAGTCTTACAAATAATCGGCATGATAAATAATTGACCCTGGTTGGATAACTTTTTGGTAATAAGGTCACTTCAGGACCTGAGATATTGACGTTTTAAATATTTTAGGTTTTGCTAAATATAATAAAAGGAATTATTTTAGACAAAACAGAGAGATGATTGTTTAAAACCATTATTTCGCTTCTTTTTTAAAATTTCTAGTCAGCAATAAGTAGATGTAGGGGGAGGAGGGGGGGGGCATAAAGTGAACGACTTAAAGCAATGCATTTATGTTAAGAAAAAGACCTGTACAAATAGATTTTGCAAGACTATAAAAATTCGTTCTCTCTCATACGTTTTACTGTACTTAAAAAATTCTAGTTTTCATCTGTTTTAAGTTTATTCAATTATTGATCGTTTTCAACGTCATGCCGGTAAATACATATAACCATTGTTTGGGTATAGCATATATGTACGCGTAAGCATCGAAACCGGGTGAAGGGCAAGGGAAGGGGGCTTTTTGGGCATACTTCTTCCACTCCACCCGTTTTATTTGATACCGAGGCCTGTGTATTGAAAGAGAAAGAGTTAGGCTGAGATTTTCCACTTGTCTTCTCCTCTTCTCAATCAATTCAAAAGGTTTTTGAAATATAAATAACACTGACAAAGAATCTTTCCATTACTAAAATCCAAATCCAGAATCTTTGTTTTTACATATTTTTTTTCAAAGTGCGTTATGTGTCTCAATGGTAAAATATATTGATGTAAACTCTTTACGCACTTTGAAAACATTTTTCAAAGTGCGTTGACTATGTCCTAAATTTAACACACTTTGAAAAAATTTTTCAAAGTACGTTGATTTTGTCCCAATTTTTACGCACTTTGAAAATTTTTTTCAAAGTGCGTAATTTTTTCAAAGTGCGTTGCCACAAAGCATCTTTTTGGAACGTGATATTTATTCACGGAAAGCAATGTCTCAAGTTTTGATTTATTAAATATAAAGTTTTCAAATGGTTAAATGATACTTTTTACTCTCTTTGACCATGATATGGTCATTTTTTTATTTGGCCACCATCACTTAGTTGTATTAATAAAATCGTTCCACTTTGAACCTTTTGAAATTATCTGCTGTTATGAAGAAATTATTGTTTAAAATACTGTAGACGTACTTTTTTCCACTGGGTCATTACTCCGCGGAATCTTATTTTCTGTTTAGTCCGCGGGTAGAAAATTACGCGGATTTTCTAGATTGTCACTAAATGCCTTACATTTATATTTAGTACGCTTGGATAAATTTCCGCGGAAACTTTTTGACCGCGTACATAGCGTAAATTAATACCACGCGGAAAAAAGAACTTCTACAGTATTCTGATTCTTATTGCAATGTACAACTACTAGTCATGGATTAAAAATATTTACTACATGCATTTAATAAAAATAAATAACGTGTATAAATATTCATTTCAGTGTTCCCATTTTTCACCCTTATGTGAAATTACAAGGAAAGGTGTACGTGTTAAAATGAAATAAACAGTTCAGAAGGAAGATGTAGCAATTCTCTCTTTCGTGACAGTCATCGAAATACAAAGATTAAGAATTGATTCTATATATTTTTTTTTTCAAAAGCTCTTAATTCTTCTTAAATCTATCCTAAATCCAAGGACCAGATTTCTTTTAAACAATCATGAAAGTGGTGGCAATAATTACCTGGCCATAAGGAATGGGAATGGACGGGTACTGAGATGTACCTTTTCAAATACATGTAATTAAGTTCTAGTCTTGCCGATTTTTAAAACCCTGTTAGTCATGTTAGCAAAATTTCGAAATGATATAAAAATTAACAGTAAAAATTTAAAAAAAAGTAAACCTCAAAATAATTTTTTTTTTACGAAAATTGACATTAAAAATAATTATTTGTAAATCCTTTATTTTGGAGAATATCGTGATAAAACCCAAACAATGAGGAAAATACCATCCCTCTAGAATGTATAATATAAAATTGTTTTATTTGTACATTATATTAAGCATCTCACTGAATTACTCGCAGTGTAAATAAGATGTCGTTAAGAGTTTGCACTCCGCTGGATGAGTGGTATCTAAGTACATGTTTTACACACTTAGTCTTTTAATTTTTTTTTTTACTTTCGGTTAAAGAACACGTAATCTTCAACTAGTAAATAACGGAAAAAAATATCCATTCTCTCTCTCTCTCTCTCTCTCTCTCTCTCTCTCTCTCTCTGCTCTGATTATGTATTGTATGGTGATATAAATGTCCATCCATTAGTGTGTATGTTTGTCCGTCCGTTTTAGCCATCCGTTAGGTTTTGTTGTATAATTTTCTTACTCTCAACTCCTTTTATTCCTCTATATAATATTTGATGAAATTTTTACAGAATATTTTTTACAAAATGCCATATATACATATATATGTTGAGGTTAACTTTTTCTCAATGTCAACTACTTTCAGTACCGATTCTAATACTACATTTTCGGTACATCACTAAAAGAAGGGGGGGGGGGGGCAACCAGGTTTTCAATTAACATTTCCTATAGTATAAGTA
>PRKT01000125.1:554337-578880 GCA_003671525.1 Saccostrea glomerata
GGGGGGGGGGGGGGCAGGCCAGGAAAAGTGGCAATCTTGTTGTGTATTAATGCGAAATATTAAAACTTTTATCCAGAAAAATAATTTTAATCAGAGTAGAAATGTTAGAAAGCAACTCCTTCACAAGTATCGTCATTCCGAACTAAGAGTGCGTACAGAGTTTAACAAATCGAGCACACACGTGTTATGTACACAGTTTTTGTAAACAGGGCACGAGTTCTGTTATTGATTATGTTTACAATTCACCGGGTGCGTTCAATCATCACAGTCTGCTTACCACAACTGCACGGACTGACAATATATTGTGTCTTTGTTTTGCTTTCGAACATGTCTACTCTGAATTTTCTGGGTTATAGTATTAATATTTTTCATTTATACAAAACAAGATTGCCACTTTTCCTAAGGATTAAGAATAAAGTTTAAAAATTGTGAAAGTGCAAGAATGTGTCAATCAAACCCGCCAAAAAATTTGAAATCTTAATATCTTTTATATGAAATAAGATTTTGAATTAATTTTTGTGTGAAATGCTATTAAAATATATAAGTCGGAATATTATAGAGAAAATAATAACTTAAAAAATCTGTGTCCAAGTACCTTTAAAGTGAAATACATTTTTGAAAATAGGTGATGCATCAGTCTAGTTTCAATTTATGTTTTATGCAGCCAACATTTACTTGACGAATTGATCAAGTTTAAAAAGGGTTTCATTTTTGTTCGATTTTCATTCGACTATAAGTAATTGTTTTCAAAATATTCTCGACTATCGTCTCCATCATTTAGACGCATGACTTTTTCACACATATCGAAGCGGGGCGTTCAGATTTTAGAACGCAGTTCGCAATTCGCAATTCAAAAGTGAACTTCAAAATTTTAACATAAACTGTGTGGTCTGAAATTTTGAGGGTGGGGTACTAGGGGTCAGATACCACTTCTATGAAAAAATGGTGATGATACCATCTCTAGTTTCCGAGATATGGCCCTCCTGTTTTTAGCCCTACTATATAATACTATACGAATAAACATCGGGCTCGGGGACATCGAAGTCCCTTACCCTGGGGTCTGAAATTTTGAGGGTGGGGTACTAGGGGTCAGATACCACTTCTATGAAAAAATGGGGATGGTACCATCTCTAGTTTCCGAGATATGGTCCTCCAGTTTTAGCCCTACTATATAATACTACACGAATAAACATCGGGCTCGGGGACATCGAAGTCCCCTACCCTGGGGTCTGAAATTTTGAGGGTGGGGTACTAGGGGTCAGCGGTTGATGTTTATACCCAATTAGTCATCAGGACATCAGCTACCGTACATATCACAGACAAATGCTTCGACAATAAATTTTTAATTATAAGTTACACATGTAATATGTTAAAAAATTTACTTCCGAAACAGGTGCCTGTTTTATATTCCTGTACGTCCATCAAAAGGAAGCTCCTTTGTGTAATTAGAATTAAAAGCAATGAGTGCGGCGTGTACTACAATGTATAGTACTTTTTCTCCACCCATGTTAATTCAAGTTTTAGAACATGACTCTGCTTATCTATCCGGGTTCAAATTCAGCTTTAATGCATGGAGATTTATTATTTAGGAACATTTATGGATTTTTATTGGAAGGATGAAAAGTACAATATGTATTCCTCTGAGTATAAAATTTTCCAGTAATTTTATCCTGGTACTTCGCAATTTGCAAACCGTTATTGATTAAAAATGCTTGAAATATTTTTAACGTTCCGTTTAAGGGAAGATAACTCCGAAGTGCCTGTTTCATTCTCGACTTACAGTCGAAATTTCTTAATTAAGAATTGAAGTGTCGTATGCGATTTTGAGACGAGAAGCTACATATGTATATCGAGAATTAATGTACATAAGTATTCAAACCCCCTCATGAAAAGTGGAAGGGTACTGTCTTTCCTGATATACTTTATTTAATCAAATAAAATATACAACATGACTCTGATAGTACTAGTATAAAGTGATTGGGATGTCCGTTAGTCTGTACTTCCGTCCGTCCATCCGTCTGATATGCTTTGGGGTACCAATTTCTTAGCCGCAACTCCCCCTATTCCAGTGATATAAGACTTTCACAGAAGCTTTAAATTTGTTACATTCATAGTGCAATTTTACTATTTCATCTTACAAATTTTGGGCTTCCCAATGCAAAACAGGGGACACTGCCATTCTTTCTATAATATTGAAGGGCATCCATCTCTTATCCGCAACTCCTCCTAAATCACTATACATGTATGTTTAATAATACTTTCACAGATTCTTTATAATATAATGTCATTGTACATCTCCTATTTTACTTTTTGATGTGACACCTATTTCAGGTCTCCCGGGCGGCGCTGAGGACACGGATCAGGACGAAGTCAATGACTTTGTCTCCAAACATTTACATAATGTCTCTGGGAGACATAAACGATTTCCCGGCTGATTAACATCAAGTTTTCTATTTGTTATGTAGTCCAACTCTGAGTAAAGGGCCGTCCTACTTTCCCAAGATATTATTTCACTCCTTTGTCTGTTTTTCTGCGATTATTTCACATGGCTTTTCTCTCCTCTTTCATTGAAATTCGGGGATAATAATTTGGGCCTGTTTCATGTCTTTGCTTCTGATAAGACTTTATTTCCATATTCTTCAAGTAAGGGAATATCTATATAATTTAAATCAAATATGGAACTATAATTCTTTTAAATTAATATTACGAAACTAATTCAGGACTAATTTCTTAAAATATACAAAATTATGCTCTGTATGAAATGAATAAGTTTCAAGGAAGTTTAATTGTTTCCACAGAGCATCTCCAGCATGTCTTGTTTACATTGTACATGTAGTCAAATGGAAAACAAGTAGTAGGAATTCTTTTATATTGATTATAACAAGAAAATTATCCGTAATCAAATAATATTGCTACATGTACCTAAGTAATTGTTTCAAATTCGGAGAGAATTTTTTTTCTGAAATGGAATATTTCAGCCAGTTTGTCATTTCTGAATCACTGCAAAATAATTAAACCAAAAGAATAGGAAACAAATTATTTTTCTTAATAAATATCTTAACTATCGTAGGAACCTTATAACAATGGCCATATCAGAGACTCGCATCACATGAGCAGATAAGATCACGGTTCTTTTTTCGCGTTTTTGGTAATAAAAAGTATAAGGACTCCATTTACTTGCTGGCTAACACGGGCCATCACGCGTTTGATGACCCACGTACATCTCTCAGGTTTTTTAAATATTAAAGCAATTCTATACAAGAGTTTGAATAAACAATTTTTTTCTCAAATTCAAAAACTGTAGAGATTCTGTGAAGGATATCTAAATAGCAACAGTCAGCACATCACAAATGATAATGTTATCAGTTTACAGATGAAAGAGCGAGATTTAATAACTATCAGCAAGATACTGTGTGAATAAAACGAGAAGACTTTTGTGTAGGTATGTAAATGTGAAAGCATACTGAGAATCTTCATCGGGTAATCAAAGTTCAGTAGATATTAATAATGAAAAAAGAATGATATTTTCCCCTAACTCTGCAAGTTAAATCGGGAGGTTGAGTGGATATAGGGCAGTGGGGCCGATATCAATCGTTTGGTATCACACCACCTGGATAATTGAAAATAAACCCCCAGGTGTATACTTTAAATATTTATCCCTCTTTAAATAGAAGCAGATATATACATTGATAATGTACAATTGACATCTCTGACCACAGTAAAATGTGTGGTTTACTATAAATAGAACTCCTCGGTGGCAATTTGTATCAGATTGACCCAGAGTCATTTACAAGATCAAATAATCCTTGTTGTTTGTTACACCACACTTGATTGATTTAAATCAGTTATGATCACATATTACATTACAATGCACAGATTATCGACCATTTGTGTGTGGTCCTCACTACAGTACTAGAAGTTTACGGTATTTAAAGTCTTCGACATATTTGTCATTCATTACATAACATTGCATCGCAATGTCTATACTATCTTAATAAGCTTTATGTAACAGTGGTAGGGTCTTACACTACGGTATTTTGTATTTGGCTGAGTTCAGACACCGACAGTCTTTTCATGTCTCTTTGTACCTGGGACACGGAATCTATCGTATCGTACACATCATCCCTCTTCTTTGAGTCCCGGACTTTCTGCCCAAAGCTACCCTTTCTGTTCTCGGAGTGAATTATAGCGGTGATGGTGACTTTCTCGTTTTCATAGTCGCGGTAGAAAGCTTCAGGGTGTTGATGTATATCTACAAAACCTGAATTGTACTTCTCGTTATTGTACATGTTTATATTTCCCACACCAATTACAGCAGTCTCGTCAGGGTCGTTCAGGTAGGGATCATCACTGGTGATATCGTCACCATGATGATCTCTCTCAAACTGAAAGTCTTTAAGTTCCCGGATGGACGAATATCCTGTATCTTGAGATCCCCCATACACACTAGCATCTTCTGACGTTATTTCCAAATTTTCGGACAAATCGACTTCTTCGAATCCCTTGCCTTTTGCCTTTTTATTGACCTTTGCATAATGATATTTTTCTTTTTGTGCTTTGGAAGTTGCAGTTTTGTCGTCTGCTTCTATTCGGTCACTTTCTTCATTTTCCGGATCGGAAATCGAGTTATAAATGCCCTCGTCCGCGATGACCTTTTCAATATGGACATTTCGATCATCGTTCCGATGACAACGCTGATTTTTGTCAGTTTTATGGCGAACACCAACGTCTTTTGTGTTCATATTAATGTCTGTCATTTCAGGTTTTGACCATCCATGACAAATGTCTGTGCAATTGTGGTTTCTGAAGAACCTAGTTATTCCCTCCATGGCCATATCCCTTGGACCAAAATCCTTATTAATAGAATGAATAAGAGGCACTGTGAGACGGTAACTTTCATCAAGTTTAACACCTTTCAGTCCGTGTAGTAAGTACTGACCCCTACTGGTGTGGTAAGAAAAATGTGCTAACGAGTCCATGATGGCGTCAGAATTTTTATCAAAGTTTTGAAATTGTCCATGTAAGTAAGGTTCCACGACAATGTGCTCACCACTGGTTAGCGTCCTGTGGTTATAATCCTTAAACTGCATCATGAATTCATTCCACTGAGTATAACCTGAAAACTTGGCTTCATACTCGTCCACAAACTCAATATCCAGTTCAAGTTCCTCGTCCACGACTCGATCAAATCGAGCCAGGACATTTCGGGAGATTCCGGACCTAGCGAAGTAAAATCCCCAGTAGTCGTCCGCGGCCGGACGTTCCCTCCGAACCTTGACGATCACGTCCCTGTTACAACCGTCATCCTTTCCTATCGGGAGCAAGGTGCCCGCGAATATTAGGAAACGTTTGGTTCGGTATTTGGGCTCGAAGTCAAAATTCACATATTTTACAAACCTGTCCTCGGTTTCGAACGGTTGAGACTGTTGTAGGACATCGAATCCCAGAAGATATGTCAGGTTTTCACATTGACACACACTCATGTCTTACCGTCCGTCTGGGGAAAAAAGTTCTCATCTATTATGGCTTAACATGGCAGGTGAAATAAATGTCCAGCCAGGTTATTAGAATATATTAACATCCAGACTGTGTGAAGGTGTCCACGTGTTTAAGTTGTGTGAGGATCCTCAAAATTTGACATAACACAGATCGATTTCATCAGTTTACCTACACCACTGGTATGTATGTTCCGCTTTACCTGGCGAGATAGGCCCGTCTAATTTTGGATGGAGGCTACGCCGACTAATATTGGTTGAACGGTACATAACCCCTGATTTTCCCGTCTGTTTAACATCGCGTTACAAGTTTGTTGTTATCATTATCTGAACACCAAAAAGTTGATGACTTTTTCACATGGTCAAGTAAAATGTCAGTCATGCGCGTCATTCCAAGTGGCAGCTGTATACTGAGTAAAATGGCTTTTCCCTTCTTTATTTTAACTCGTAAAAATCTCTTTACCATGATATTTGCAAGTTAATCCAAAATAAACCAAGTCTACACTGGTACTCCATTTATCATCCACTAAATAGCCATTGTCAGCAGTTCTTTGTTGTTTTGTATACTTTTAAAGTTTCCTTTTGTTCATTAACTTGGCCTACAACAAACTGATAAATGAAATTGACGTAATGTTACTCCTTGGTGCATGCACCCCGCGGTGTCATGCCATTGTAACCTTTGTGTGATGTAATGAATGCCCTTTGTTTTCCATTCAGTAATGGTAATTTAAGTGCATATGTAAGTTTCCAGGCTGATAAAATTTACTTAATTATACCTACATGTCTGACCATGCAGCTCGTGTGAAATTTAAATTCGCGTGTTAAATAAAGTTTTTTTAAATCCTTTGCAAAATTCCTATAATAATTTATTGTGAACATTATTTTAAATCGAATGTTCTCAAATTATTTTCGAGAGATTGAAAATATCGATTTTTGTGAACCAGAAGAAATCTTGCATACGTCCTGATTTGTTCACTTTGATGAATTGTCTTTCGATAAAGTTGTCAAACTTAAAATGTCCTACGTGAATATAAGCAGACAAGGGGCCGATATTCAAGGGTATTTAGATTGCACTTCACATTGTTTACTCAGGTAGATATCATAAGAGATCGACTGTAGGAAATTGACCTTATTTCTGATAATTTCTATGACAATAACTCAAAGAAGTGGACAATTATCAATAGATAATAATAACTTATCGTCAATGCAAGAAATTTCTAAACAAAAATAAACGCGGTAAAACAATAGTGTTCGTGCATAGTCTGTAAATAAAAACGGAATGAATGTCATACAGGTAATAATAAAGTGCATTATCATCTTTCGAGAATCAAAAACTAAGAAATTTCTTTTTTATTGCCTTAATGGCCGTCGGCTATACAGTATGCAGACGACGTATAAACATAAGTTCTTCACGCGACCAGCATTTATTCTATTCAAATAGACATTATAATTAATCGCTCATCCTTTAAAAGTTCATTTTAATTTTAAATTATAATTTAATACCTATAAGAAAGGTAATGAAAACGTCTGTCATTTTCGTCTAGTGCATTTTGAATTAATTCAAGGACTTTCTGAGTTTCGTTAGAAAGCGAAATCAATGTTGTTGAGAGAGAAGAAAATAGTTTCTTTGGGATCAATCTCAAAATAATCGTGAATGCACGCTTGTCAAGTTTTGTGTTTGCTCAATGCACATATGTGTTCTACGGAGATATATTTTTTCAAATATTCAATTACTAAGTCTAATTAACAAAAAATTAACATTTCGACTGGCTGTAAACTCTTTCTTCGCCTGGCTGTTAACTCTTTCTTTCATTCTTTCACCCCACCCCTCCCACTCACCCCCCAATTTTTTCCTTTACGCGTACATTTTTAAAGACTTCCAAATACATACAGGGACAACAAATCTTTTTGTGTTTAAATATTAATAAAAAAAGTATGCCTAATTCAATTCTTAACGTGCGTGCATTTACATTATCAACCTGTTTTAATCAAACTTGCAGTTGTCAAAATACAGACAACGATTCTTTTTATTTACTTACTCTGTATTACGGTCTGTTTAGGAAGGTTTCTCTAAAGAATAACATAAATCAAGTAGTCTGCAATTAATATTATACACGCACCTGTAAGGAAATTGAAATACAATTTGCAGAGGGTACAAATGCATATCATTTCACTTTTATTAATTACCGGTATTTCATTTTATAAAAGATACAATGATGAATTATTGCTGCCTTAAAATATATGCGTCTTCCTATGAGCACCAAGTCTTCTTTTATACATGTAATTCTCTGTGAACGTGAAAAGCCCTTTTTGTTTAGAATAGGGTAAGAATTTATTCAATTTGAATTGAGAATGTCAATATTTAAAATGCTTGTGTATAATTATAAATACCCTGTCAAAAGGACGCATTGGAATTAAAAGCAAACGCTAGACGATATTTGTTATATGCAACATGCAAGATTTAAAAAATCATATAAGGTACTAGTGCAAAATAAATAGGCCAAATTTTCCCTCGAATTCAGTTCTTTTGAGACTTAATTTTTTTTTCTGATTTACAAGTCTCTCTTTATATGTATTTTGAAAGAAATTACACCGCATATTTTTGCCCACTAAGTTTAAAATATGCCCTATCAGACCCCTGTATGAAGTTTGGGAAAACAGGGTTGCACTTTAGAAATATATATTTTTCCAAAAAAAAAAATCAGCAAAATGATTGACATGAAACCTAGAACATTGAACCGACAGATTAAGATATTTTGACCATTTGAAAAATTATTCAATGCAAAAAATAAAAAGAATCTGACAGTAGACAACAACACGATATTAAAATGGCCTCGACTTTTATTACTGTTATCATAAAGAATGTAGCTGCAAATCTGTAGTGTTGTGGTTTTATATATTAGTCTTTGACCATAATTGTTCAAAGACCAATATATAAAATTAAAACCATAACGCTACAGATCTGATACTAGTATTCCTCGCACTAGTCACTTCACAGCGGTATCACTATGCAATTACATTGTATTTTTATTGTGGTGTATCGCATTCCATATTATTCGTAAACAAATATCCTAAAGAATAACACAAAATAACTTTTTAGTAAGTTTTTTGTCATTGTTTAGATAAAATGTTCTCCGGAACATGTTCAAAGGGAGGTAATGGAAAGTTGAACAAAATACAGATTGAAAGTAAATAAAACATCGGGCCTTATATGTATCATATAGTACAGCTCATGGTAGAATACAAACCTAAAGGCCTAATGTTAATACCTCTCTCTGTTGTGCGCGAGGTTATTGTTACTAAATCAAATTTTTTGAATGTTTGAAAAGAAATTTGAGATCAATTCTAAGGTAACCAGGAGGGATCGTAAGTTTTACAGAGTTTAAAATATAGGTACAAAATGCTGGACAGGTACAAAATTAATTATTTAGAAGCCTGTGCACCCATTCTTTTTTTTTGGGGGGGGCGTTAATTAAAGAAAAAGAAAGTTATAAAAATTATTCATTACCGGTATAGTAAACTAATTCGTCAGTTGAAATAAGCTGTCTTTCAATTTTTTCCTTAGTATAAATTAACGTCGGGTACGATGAACTTGGTAGTTTATTCCCAGAAGTTGACATCATTTCCTGGTTAAACAGCAAAAGGATAAAACGTACGCTGAACTAGGACCTTAGGTTCACGTCTATCGGGTCTGTTTACTCCGCTACAAAATGTAGTGCGTTGCATACGGAAAGTGAAAATAGAATTAATCGTAATACTGTGAAGCCTTTTCAGTGTAAAAAAAAACCCAGAAAATTTATTTTTGTCAAGGGAAGAACCATCTGTGATGGGTATTAGAAAACAAAAAGGGGGAGGGGGTTGCTGAGCAACATTAACTGCAATATTATAAGATATATGATATATTAGAGTTTAACATTTATGGATTATGTTGGGTGACCTGTGGTCTCCCCTATGATTTTATTATTCCATTTAATGTTATAGTATCTATATAACACAGTGCCAAACCGCTGATCTCCTTACTAATAGTAAGCGACTCAGAGTAAACGACGTACGTCCAGTCTCTGCATTCGCAGATCTCTAACAAGCAGGGGGATGAAGATTTTGCCCCCTACAGCCCCCTTTTCATTTCGTCCGGACTTTTCACAAATCCTTTAACAAAATGGAATAATTATTTGTTAATAAATTATTTAATGTCTCTTTTGTCTTTCTTATGAGGTCATGCTTAAATAGGCGACCTCATCACTTGAACACTCTTTGCCGGAAATCCCTGATTTTTATTTATCTTACAAAGAAGATGTACACCCCGTATTGCAAAGTTTGGAGCTGCATGGAGTTCTCTTCCCCTTTCCTTGGAATTAACAGAGAACTGGTATCCGCACTGTGTCTAACACCAACACACAGCTTTTGATCAACAACAAACCATTTTACTGCCATGGTGTTGCCAAACATGAGGACTCTGATGTTAGAGTTATCCATCTTAAGCAAATATTGAATTATCCTAACTCTGGAGCAGCTTGTGAAATTTTCATTTTCATTATGATTTTGCCATATCACTGTAACATTGCAGAAACAAACCATATTTGTTATATATATTTTGCAAATAAATAAAATATCATTGTTTTTTTTAGATCAGAGGCAAAGGACTGGATTATCCATTGATTGCCAAAGACTTCAATCTACTGAAGTGGCTGGGTGCTAACTGCTTCAGGACATCCCACTACCCCTATGCTGAGGAGATTATGGACCAAGCTGACCAACAGGGCATTGTGGTCATTGATGAAAGTCCAGGTGTAGGCATAGAGTAGGTCCATATACATGTATATATTAATCTTCCCGTGATTGGCTGCCATGTTTGAGACAGTTTTCATTTTCTATATTGTGTACTTTTCTATTGTTATATTGTAAGGAAAGGTAACTTTGGTAATGCGTCTTTGGCACACCACCTGAATGTAATGGATGAAATGATTCAGAGAGACAAGAACCGCCCAGCTGTTATCATCTGGTCTATAGCCAATGAACCAAAGTCTGGTCTCCCAGAGGCGGAGTTCTATTTCAAGTAAGTCTGATAAGCTCATCTATCTCACTTTCAGTTTTGTTGTAGAATTTATACAAAGTTATATTGTAATTATGTATGCAAAGGTCTAAAATTCAAAAAATATGCATGAAATCCTGTGGTGTTTTTAATGAAGATCTTTTTTTTGTTTTTGTTTTTATGGCAGGACAATTTTATTGCATGTAAAGAAAGCAGATCCAACCAGACTTGTTACTTTTGTTGCAAATGCTGATTATGGTGAAGAAAAAGCTGTAAGTAGTTACTCTTCAGCTCAAAGAAGAAAAATGTTATACTGATATTAGATATTTGACTACCAAGGAATGCTATTTTATCTAATAAATTAAGCATCCTTAAAAAGAAGAGCTCTTTGCACAGACATTGTCGTAAGAGTTTGCATCGCGAGTGGAGCAATTGGTGTACTAACTTTAAGTAATCCCCCCCCCCCTTTAAACGACAGACTTTGATCAATCGTAAGCAAGGATTTTATCAAAAAATCAGCAGAGATGGGCTAACAGAGGAATTTCAGGTAGAATTTCTTCAGGAATATCATAAAGTTTTTGACCATCTTAGACAAGAGTTCCTGATAGGGGAAATGGTTTGGAATTTTGCTGATTTTATGACTGTTCAACGTAAGTTGTACCATAAGTCTCAGAAGTTATCCTCATATTGTTTTTGATATTTTTGCCTTAATTAATTCATATTAATTTAAGTTTCCCTTCACAATCACACTTTGAATCATTTATTCTACATTTCAGAGATAACTCGCGTGGTGGGGAATAAGAAAGGGTTATTTACTCGCCAGAGACAGCCAAAGATGTCTGCACATTTAATTCGGTCCAGATATAGAAATCTTATGTACACAAACACGACTCATCATAGTAGTTTCCATGAACAGAGTTCTAACAGCCTTAATGTCTTTTAATCCATAATTGTCCATGTTGGGTAAACTGACTCTGTGTTTCACATCATATACTTGCATTTACATGTACTATTATAAGAGAGTCGTTGTTTCCATAAATAATAATCACAGTGAACACTTCAAGTGACTCACAGAAAAATATTTTGAGGAGGTTGTACTATTCTTGAAATGTTAATGCTTTGTGTCAAGGTGATAATGTCAAAAGTATTTTAATATCTAGTCAATGGTGCTACTTTTGTCATAAGTTAGAATTGATCTGAGACAATTGATTGATCTGTTTGTTTGCAAACAAAAAGATTCAAATTGTGACTAATACTTTAAAATATAAAGCTATTTTTTTTTGTATACCTATTTTTATACACTTTATTGCTTGTTATTTGAGAGTTTTTTTGAAATAAAAGTAAACATTTTTAATTGTTTATGTTCATTTTAACACCTCTCATTTAAGATGCCTGTATGCCATGGTCGGAAGCAGCAGTTGTTGTCTAATTTTGTGCCTTTTTTGTAATCTTATTTTGTCAATGTCGTACTTCACAAGGAATATCTTTTCTTGAATGTAATTTCTCTTTGGCTTTTGCTGATAATATCTAATTCTCATATTTTATACACATAGTTCCCTTTCTGAGGAAGAAATTCTTCAACATCATGTCAGTTTTGACAGTATTGAATATTATCAATCAAAAAGAATTTGAATTATCATAATTAGATATATCAACGACGGATTGTCAATTAACAGTGGTTATTTCCATCTTATGTCGATATGATAATTCTATGTGAGTTTTAGAAAACAGATACCACAGAGTCTGACACATCTGCTTCATATTTTGATATTTTACTTGAAAAAGACAATAATGGTAATCTAACAGCAAAGATCTATGATAAACGCGATGACTTTAACTTTTCAATCGCTAGCTTCCCTACTTATGCAGCAATATACTTTCATCACTTGCATACGGGGTTTATATCTCTCAGTTGATTCGATACGCAAGAGCATGCTCTACATATGTGCAACTTCTCAGTTTACTGTCAGAGCCCCTCAAACAGGAAGCCGTGGTGATAACACATGAATTAAATCTACGCTATATTAAAGAGTGCAGAAATTGTTTTGATCAAAATATGAACATTCTGTATCAAACTGAAGAAAGTGATATGAATTTTTTTCTTAATCTTTATGAAGCATTTTGTAAATGTAAACTCAAAATATTAATTGTAAAACACACAAGTAAACAATAGTACTCTCCTGCGTAGTATTACGACTGCGTACGCATCATCCATTGTTTCTTTACTTCCGAAAAAATATTGATTCGGACCAGGTGAAATTCGGACAATTCACATGATTCTAAAGGGTTTCTAGACTTAGCAATTATTAAAAATTTCACTTCAAATTAATGAAAAACGCGAATTTCTATTACATTATTCACAGTTTAGTTTTTAGTTTAATTTGTTTATTTAAAAGAATTATCAAACTCGTTAGAAAATAACATTTACATGATTTGTGAAATCTAGCATGAAAATTATTTTGACCCCGTCTTTCAGTACTGTCTCAGTACTTTGATTATTTATCTTACAAAGAAGATGTACACCCTGTATTGCAAAGTTTGGAGCTGCATGGAGTTCTCTTCCCCTTTCCTTGGAATTAACAGAGAATTCGGAGAAAATGTGCACTTTTTCCCCGGTCAAAAAATAAGGGTCGCAATTCTTTTTTTTTGAGAGGATTTGAAAAATAATTCTACACATACCATGATTTTAAATTATTGCCTACTTACAACTTTCAATAACATCGTAATAATGTACAACATAAGTTTACGTTTGTCTCATTCATATACTACAATTTGTAAAGTATGAAATCCTTATTGATGGACAATATTAGACTTACGCTTGTTTCCATAATCTTTATGCGAATACCAGAGGTAATTAAAAGTTAATATGATCAGAAGTAACTATATCGTACATCTTTAGGGCGATCATAGGTCACCTTATATTGTACATCAAAAGGGAGACCAGATGTCATCTTCTGTTCTACATCAAAGGAGGACCAGAGGCCACCTTATTTTGTACATCACTGGGGGGGCTATTGAACATCAGTAGGGGGACCAAAGGACACCTTATAATGTACATCAGTTGTGGAACCAAGGGACATCTTATAATGTACACCAGTAGGGAGACCAAGGGTCATCTTATATTGAACATCAGAAGGGGGACCAGGGGACATTTTATTTTGTACACCAGTAGGGGGACCAGAGGTCACCTTATATTGTGCATCAGTAGTGGGACCATAGGACACCATATATTGTACATTGGTAGGGGGACCAGAGGACACCTTATATTATACATCAGCAGGGGGACTAGGGGTCATCTTATATTGTACATCAGTAGAGGGATCATAGGACACCTTATATTGTACAACAGCAGGGTAACCAGGGTACATCTTATATTGAACATAAGTTGGGGACATCAATAGGGGGACCAGAGGACAGCTTATATTGTACATCAGTAGGGGGGCCAGGGGTCATCTTATTTTGTATACCAGTAGGGGGCCAGAGGTCACCTTATATTGTGCATCAGTAGTGGGACCATAGGACACCTTTTATGTACATAAGAAGGGGGAACAGAGGTCACCTCATATTATACATAAGTAGGGAACATCAGTAGGGGGACCAGATATCACCTTATATTGTATATTAGTAGGGGGACCAGGGGTCATCTTATTTTGTATACCAGTAGGGGGACCAGAGGTCACCTTATATTGTGCATCAGTAGTGGGACCATAGGACACCTTTTATGTACATGAGAAGGGGGAACAGAGGTCACCTCATATTGTACATAAGTAGGGAACACCAGTAGGGGGACCAGAGGGCACCTTATATTGTACATCAGTAGGGGGACCAGGGGTCACCTTATATTGAACATCAGTAGGGGGACCAAAGGACACCTTATAATGTACATCAGTTGTGGAACCAAGGGACATCTTATAATGTACACCAGTAGGGAGACCAAGGGTCATCTTATATTGAACATCAGAAGGGGGACCAGGGGACATTTTATTTTGTACACCAGTAGGGGGACCAGAGGACAAATTAAATTATACATCAGAAGAGGGACCAAAGGACACCATATATTGTACATTGGTAGGGGGACCAGAGGACACCTTATATTATACATCAGCAGGGGGACAAGGGGTCATCTTATATTGTACATCAGTAGAGGGAACATAGGACACCTTATATTGTACAACAGCAGGGTAACCAGGGTAAATCTTATATTGAACATAAGTTGGGGAAATCAATAGGGAGACCAGAGGACAGCTTATATTGTACATCAGTAGGGGAACCAGGGATCATCTTATTTTGTATACCAGTAGGGGGACCAGAGGTCACCTTATATTGTGCATCAGTAGTGGGACCATAGGACACCTTTTATGTACATAAGAAGGGGGAACAGAGGTCACCTCATATTATACATAAGTAGGGAACATCAGTAGGGGGACCAGATATCACCTTATATTGTATATCAGTAGGGGGACCAGGGGTCACCTTATATTATACATCAGCAGGGGGACTAGGGGTCATCATATATTGTACATCTGTACACTGAAAGAAAAACCTAGTGCATTTAACTAGTGTGCCTCGTAAAGCGTTGATCGTGATTAGTAAACTTTCATTTTACTGGTTAAGATAGTGAGTTGTGGAGCGGGGGTGGTATTCATACTTAGATACCTAGTGAAAGTTACTTATATCAATTCTAAATTTACTAATCTTATCTAGTAACTATACCAATATCTGGTAAAACTACTTTTAAGGTAGTGATTGTATGGACAGTAAATTTACTAGTTTTCTTCGTGACTTTAACTAGTTATTTTTTTACAGTGTAGGGGGACCATAGGACACCTTATATTGTACAACAGCAGGGTAACCAGGGGATATCTTATATTGAACATAAGTTGGGTACATCAGTAGGGGACCAGAGGACAGCTTATATTGTACATCAGTAGGGGGACCAGGGGTTATCTTATTTTGTATACCAGTAGGGTGACCAGAGGTCACCTTATATTGTACATCAGTAGTGGGACCATAGGACACCTTTGATGTACATCAGAAAGGGAAACAGAGGTTACCTCATATTGTACATAAGTAGGGAACATCAATAGGGGGACCAGAGATCACCTTATATTGTATATCAGTAGGGGGACCAGGGGTCACCTTATATTGTACAAAAGTAGGGAGACCAGGGGTCACCTTATATTATACAACAGTAGGGGGACCAGTGGTTACCTTTTATTGTACAACAGTAGGGGGGTGAAAGGACACCTTATATTGTACATCAGTAGGAGATAACAGTAGGGGGACCAGAGGTCAACTTTTATTGTACATCAGTAGGGGGACAGAGCCTTAAGTTCAGTTTTAACGTTCGTTACTTGCCGGACCAGAGGTTAACTAATATTGTACATCAATAAGTTGACCAAAGGTCACCTTAATTATATGTTATTTCATTATGGAGACTAATGGACACCTTTATATTGTACAACAGAAAGGGGACCATAAATCACCTTATACTCATCGTCGGAAACCCACGGGTGATCTCGTCTTTACTTATAAGTAAAGACGAGATCACCCGTGGGTTTCCGACGATGCCTTATACTGTACAAGAGCAGACGTCAGATTATATTGTACATCATAAGGAGAAACGGAGGTCACCTTATACATCAATAGGGAGTAAGAGGTCACCCTATGTTGTAGATCATTATGAGGACCTGAGGTCACTTTATATATTACATCACAAGGGAGACCAGTGGTCCCCTTTGTTGTACATTTTTAAAGAAATCAGACTAAAAAAAAATTATCTGAATGCAGAGAGATAAAGCATCAACTATTCTAGACCCGTCTTAACCAACAGACACCTAAAAAGAAAACAAGGGCGGACCAGAGGTTACAAATAAAATGCATATTAACGAGATGCTAGAGGTTCACTTAAGAACACGACAAGAGGCCTATGGATCTTATAGGTCATCTGAACATGTTGTAAAACTTTAAAACTTTCATTTCAAGTAATCGGTAATAATTAGCAATAATTGGTAGTGCTCATTTACCACGAACACCCTCATCCTGAGGTCATATATTTCACAATTTTGAAAAAGGACCATTGTTCATTAAAAAAAATTGGTTTATAGTTTTATACCAAAGAACAAATTTCAAAGCATTAATTCAATTACAGTATTGTTTACAAATTACATGGTACCCATGAGCCAGGGGCCTTGAAATTTATAATTCTGAAAGACGCTCCCTTGCTTATCATAACTATATGTAGTTAGTTTAATTAATATCCAGGAGCAGAGAGGAAGATTTTTTAAAGAATTAAGGAGGCTGGGGGTCAACAAATTAACCACAAATTAACCATCAGATTTATTTTTTTTTAAGATACGGTATCATAAGCTGTCGACTATCATTTGGCAAAGAAAAAATTCATACATTTTAGTTTTAAAATTTGATCATTTTTGTATATCTTTATATGGAGCTCTTCTTTTAAAGGAGATCAAAATAATCTGAAAATTATGGAATCCGGATAGGGCCACGCACTTCACTATCGCACCATCGAGCATCAACTTAAAGGTCGATAATGCGATGGCGCGATAACGATGAAACGGTGGTGCGATAACGATGAAGCGATGATGCGATAGCGCGATGACGATGATGCTATGGCGCGATAATGCGATGGCGATGGTGCGATAGCACGATTGAGCGATAGTGAATATCGCTTCATCGTCATCGTACTATCGCACCATCGTCATCGCATCATCGTGTCATCACTATCGCACCATTGCGTCATCGTACCATCGCGTCATCGCATTATCGCACCATCGTCATCGCATTGTCGCGCTATAGCATCATCGTCATCGCGCTATCGCACCATCACTTCATCGCTATCGCACCATCGCCTCATCGTCATCGCATTATCTCTTCATCGCACTATCGACCTAAACCTCGATGGTGCGATGATGCGATAGTGAAGTGCGTGGCCCTATCCGGATTCCATAGAAAATGGCTGCCACCCCCAGCCTCTTTAATGAATTTAAACTTTACAGTTTATATAGCCCCACCGTAACACCGGAACCCCTGACCTTTGGGTCACGAATTTTCAAAACTTTGGAAAGAATACCCTTCCTCATCACAACTATGCATGTAGTTAGTTTGTTTAATATCCAGGGGCAGAGGGAAATATTTTCAAAGAAAAATGCATTTCATAAATTAATATAAATTTTTATAGCCCTGTCCTAACCCCAGGGCCCCTGACCCTGAGACAATGAATTTCACAATTTTGGTATGGAGTCAATGCTTATAATAATTATGCCAACAGTTCGACGGCTTGATGTTAATGAGTAAAGAAGATTTTTAAAGATGTCATCAGTTGCAGTAATTTCGCCATAACTTTCTTGCCTTAGGGGGTGGAAGGCAGGGACCATCAATTAAAAAAATCTCCCCTTCATCCATAGATGCTTTATGCCAAAATTGGTTGTAAATGGTTGAGGGATTACAGAGAAAAGCTGAAAATGTTCAAATGTTAACGCACAATGCACAGCGCACGACGCCAGAAAAAAAAACCGATAGCAATAAGTCACATGCGTTGATTCAGGTGACCATATAAGGAGTCCTTTGGTCTCAATATTTATTTAAAATATAAGTTGTGTCTTCTGATCTCCCTGTTGACTTACAATATAAGATGGTCTTCTTATTGATGTAAAATATAAAGTGTCTTCCGGTTTCTTCATTGTCGTTCAAAATACTAGTACTTCAAATCACTTTTTATTCACGAGAACTTTATTTTCACGTAATTACGCGAGACGGTATGCTCGCGAAAATTTAATTCTCGCGTATAATAGAATTCCTTAAGATTATATAGAGCGACGACCACAATTCGTGAAAATTTTGTCTCGCTTATAAAGAGTCAAAGACTATCTCGCGAAAATATGATGTCGCGAAAATATAGTGATCCACATTAGCGTTATCATTAGTTTTAATGATGTACAATATAAAATGACCTCTTGTCCCCCTACTGATGTACAAATTACGAGGGCTGTTCAATTAATAATGTCCTGAACTGTATGACATACAATACTAAGCTTGAATTTTTCGCATTCTTGCATCTTTAATGAATTAACAACAATTGATGTGACTACTTTTCATCACATAGTTTAATTGTGAGAAGCTGGAAAACAAGGGTATTCGAGACACTGCATTAAAAATGAATTGTAAAGAATCAGTAAACTAGAGTGAAATTAAACAGTCCATTAAAGCTGCTGTAAAACTTGTTAAAAATCCCAAAGAAATACTCACTGAAATATGTAAAAATTTACTGCAATCAATGTTTGTTTTAGAGACAATTAAGCAGGTGGATTTCAATGATAAAAGAAATATATAATGGGCATAAAAAATGGATACCGTACTTGCAAACAAAAATTAATCAAATAATGTACTGTTTGCCAAATTTCAACAAATAATCACTGATGGAGTATGATTGACTATACGACACATAGCAAAGATTGGAGGCGTACAAGTCGCGAGGACAATCCCCCGCTCTGAAAAAAGATATTTCTCGAATTCGAAAAGTAATGTTTTCAAAATTTTATGGTTTATATCATCTTTTACATATCAAATTCTGTATTTCATTGTTTTAATAATTTATGAATAATTTATTTTTTATTCATGTTTTTAAGACATTTGAAAACAAAAATAAAAAAGAAAAGAAAAAGCTTCATGTATGATTCGAACTCTCTCCATAGCACAGGTTTGGTCCAAGACCAACCGCTTTTTTTCTCTCTTTTATTGATTAATCAAACAAATAGTACAATACATATTATATCACTGTCAAAATCTACTATATGTGAACAATGCATCGTTAATAAAAAAAAAATAAAAAATGAATAACAAGGTTCCTTCGGTTTCTTTCAAAATAGGATTTTTCCTCAAAAATTTCTTACAAAACATCTTTTTGTTGTTTTTTACTATACATAGTTGATAATACTAGTAATTATTATAAATGTAATGCCTTATTAAGTATTTGCAAAACCTTATCAATTCTAATTTTGATTGCTTTGTAAAAACACATGTCTCCTTCTATAAATAGTAAATCTACACATCGATATGAAAAAAATGACATAAAAGTGTTAACATTCTTAATACTGCTAGGAAATGTTGTTAACAAAGACCAACCGCATTAACTACTACGCTACGAAGTATAGGCACTATTACGAAAGCCCAGAAGGCTCATTCGAGATTCAAGTTTCGAAATACGAGATTCAAAATTCGAGATTCGAAATTCGAGTTTCGAGATTCAAGATCCAGATTAACCAATCAAGAGGCTCATTCGAGATTCGAAGTTCGAAATACGAGATTCGAAATTCGAGTTTCGAGATTCAAAATCCAGATAAACCAATCAAACGCGGGTTCAACATTTGATTACTCCCCTTTATTATGTTTTATCTATCAATAAATCGTTTAATATATTTATAACAAATGAGTCATTTGATGAAATTACAATGCAAGAAAGAGTATTATATATTTTAGAAGGAAAGTTAAATAATCATTGGATTTTTTATCAGCAAGGTATACTTCAATTTATATTATGACTTCTTAAATATTAAATAGAATACATATATCAGAAATATATATATTTTTGCATTGTCTACTTTATATAAAGGGTTGTTGACATAATAATAAATTTAAAAATAGTGACTAAAGATTAACAAAATCCCCACCCCTACCCGCCACACCTGCCAATTTTTCCCGAAACTGAAAATGTTACTTTAAAAACTTGAAAGGCAATGTAGCCTTGATAAATAAAAACTGAGTAAATTTTAATCTTTGACCATAACGCTATGGTCATGCAGAGACTTAAATATAAAACCATAACGCTATAGTTCTGCAGCTAATTTAGACTCTAATCTACTGTTTGATATCAGATAAAATGAATGCTGCATTTATTCCTAATCATATTTGCAATCTGTATTGTATATATATAATTGTTAATCAATTCAAGAAATCAACGCCTTAGATGAAGATAAGTAATTGAAAACTTTATTTTTATGTACTGAGTATTCCCTCTATTAGGAAAACGAACACGGTTTTTATTTATCAAGGCTATATTGCCTTTCAAGTTTAAAGTAACATTTTCAGTGTCGGGAAAAATTGGCAGGTGTGGCGGGTAGGGGTGAGGATTTTGTTAATCTTTAGTCAGTATTTATAAATCTATTATTATATCAACAACCCTTTATATAAAGTAGACAATGCAAAAATATATATATTCCTGATATATGTATTCTATTTAATATTTAAGAAGTCATAATATAAATTGAAGTATATCTTTTGATAAAAAATCCAATGATTATTTAACTTTCCTTAATTTAATCAAATGACTCATTTGTTATCAATATATTAAACGATTTATTGATAGATAAAACATAATAAAGGGGAGTAATCAAATGTTGAACCCGCATTTGATTGGTTAATCTGGATTTTGAATCTCGAAACTCGAATTTCGAATCTCGTATTTCGAACCTCGAATCTCGAATGAGCCTTTTGATTGGTTAATCTGGATCTTGAATCTCGAAACTCGAATTTCGAATCTCGAATTTTGAATCTCGTATTTCGAAACTTGAATCTCGAATGAGCCTTCTGGGCTTTCGTACACTATTGACGTCTTTCAGTGTGATTTAATGGACGGGTTTGTTAAAGCGTAAATTTAACTAAATATGCTTAACTGTCAACCTTGAAATAAATTTTATCAAATGATAAGTCGTTCAGAAAAATAAAATTATAAAATATTTTGAAGATGACATTACTGAGAACATGATTTTAGAAAAATATAGTTTTTTTTATTTATTTTGAAAATTGAAAAACATTTTGTCTCAGAGCGGGGGATTGTACACGCCTTATACGCCCTCTTTCAAAATATACATCATTTCGGGAGTAGTTCACACTGTTTTAAAAACGTTTGACAGAAAAGAAAGCTTAGTACTCAAAAGTAACCCTTTAAAAAATGAATGAAAACGACTGCGTATAAGAATATATGAACAATTATTAAAAATATCAGTAATTGTAGTTATCCACGTTTATTTGAATTTCAAACAGATAATGAAACTTGAATCTATTGCTTAAGGTCAGACGACACGTTCCTCAAATATATGTTTTGTATCCCTTGGTATTATATTTTTTAAAAAAAATCATATTTGTCATTCTCTTCTGATTTCTGCATTGTTTTCTAAATGTTTTTAAATTTAAGTACACCAAAAATTGTGTTATTGGCCATCTAGAAGATTACCCATAAAGGTTATATAAGAAATATGATCCTATGGTATAGTGGTCAAATGCCTGGTAAGGTACCCTAATTTTTTGTGAGGAAACTTGTTTGGGTACCTATACTTCAATGACAAATTCTTAGGGAAAATTATATATTTTTTAGGAACGTGTCGTCTGACCTTAAAACCCTCAAAACCAAATTTACAATAAGATGTACTTGACAAAAACAGCAAAGGTCTGAGAAGAGCAGAGAATTGCAAGAGCACAAAGATAGATTTATAGGTATTTTCTTAAATATTAGTGGTCTTATTGTTCAAATTCGTATTCGGGGATGCAGTTTAATTTCTGGAGAAATCTAGAATGCAATTTTTTGCAAAAAAATCAAAAGGTTAATGAGAATCAGGAATCCACAACATTAGATTTTTTTCATGACAGCGTCCAAACCCGAAAGGAGTCATGGGGATAAACAAATTTAATGTTCATTCACATTAACAATATTCGCCAGATCTTTCGCCTTTTGACTTGTTCCATTTGCCAAACTTGAGAAAACGCCTTTCAGAAGGAAGAAACAAGTCCAGGAAATCATAGGATCTGCAATAATCCAGTATACAAAGGTTCATACCCGAAAAATGAGTTCAAAAACAATTGAAAATGAATCAGAAATCGGATAAAAATTGTTATTTACATGTGTTTTATTGAAAAGATATAAATTTTAGGTTAAATCATTATAACTAACTTATTGAAAAGCGACTTTTATTTCTTTCCGAGCACCGAAGACATTATTTATTAAACGACCCTTGTATAAGTGACCTACCGATGTACAATATCAGGTGTCCTCTGGTCCCCCTACTGATGTACAATATACGGTGACCTCTGGTTCCCCCTACTACCGTGCAATATAAAGTGGCGTCTAATCCCCTTAATGAGGTAAATTATATAGTGACATCTGGTCCCCCTACTGATTTACAATAAAAAAAATTGCCTCTGGTCCCCCTCCTGATGTACAATATAAGATGTCCTCTGGTCCCCTTCTAATGTACAATGTAAGGTGACCTCTGGTCCCCCTATTGATGTACAATATAAGGTGACCCTTGGTACCCCTGCTGATTATCAATATAAAGTGACCTCTCATCCCCTTACTGATGTACAATATAAGGTGACCTCTGGTCCTCCTTCTGATGTTAGATATAAGGTGTCCTCGAGTCCCCCTTACTGATGAACAATATAAGGTAGCCTCTGGTCCCCCTACTGATGCACAATATAAGGTGACCTCTGGTCCCCCCTTCTGATGTACAATATAAGGTGACCTTTGGTCCCCCTGCTAATGTACAATATAAGGATCTGGACATCCTACTGATGTTAAATATAAGGTGACCCCTGGTCCTCTGCTGATGTAAAATATTAGGTGACCTCTGGTCCCCCTACTTATGTACAATATAAGGTGATCTCTGGTTCTTCTGCTGATGTACAATATAAGATGTCGTCTTGTCCTACTACTGATGTACAATATATAAGATGTCCTCTGGTCCCCTTATTGATGTTCAATATAAGGTGACCTCTGGTCCCTCTACTGATGTACAGTACAATATAAGGTGACCCCTAGTCTCCGTACTAATTTAAAATATCGGCTGACCTCTGGTTCCCGTACTGATGTACAATATAAGGTGTCCTCTGGTCACCCTACTGATGTACAATATAAGGTGACCCCTGGTACAGCTGCTGATGATCGATATAAATTGACATTTGATCCCCTTACTGATGTACAATATAAGGTGACCTCTAGTCCCTCTTCTGTTGTTAAATATAAGGTTTCATCTGGTCCCCCTTCAGATGTACAGTACAATATTAGGTGACCACAAATTCCCCGTACAATATAAGGTGACCTCTGGTCATCTTTCTGATGTTAAATATAAGGTGACATTTGGTCATCTACTGATGTACAATAAAGGGTGACCCTTGGTACCCCTGCAGGTGTACAATACAAGGTAACCTCTGGTCATCCTTCTTATGTTAAATATAAGGTGACCTCTGGTCCCCCCTACTTATGTACGATATAAAGTGACTTCTGGTCAGCCTACTGATGTTCAATATTAAGTGACCTCTGGCCCCCATAGTGATGAACAATATAAGGTGACCTCTGGTCCCCCTACAGATGTATAGTATAAGGTGTCCTTTAGTCCCCTTATTGGTGTACAATATAAGATGACCTCTGGTCCCTCTACTGATGTACAGTACGATATTACGTGACCACTAGTCCCCGTATTTTATAAAATATCGGGTGACCTCTGGTCCCCCTACTGATGTACAATATAAGGTGTCCTCTGGTCCCCCTACTGATGTACAATTTAAGGTGACCCCTGGTCCCCCTACTGATGTACAATATAAGGTGTCCTCTGGTCCCCCTACAGATGTATAGTATAAGGTGTCCTCTGGTCCCCCTATTTATATACAAGAGGTGACCTCAGGTCCTTCTGCTGATGTACAATATAAGATGACCTCTGGTCCTACTACTAATGTAAAATATAAGGTATCTCTGGTTCCGCTACAGATGTTCAGTACAATATTAGGTGACCACTAGTCCCCGTACAATATAAGGTGACCTCTGGTCCTTCTGCTGATGTACAATATATGATGACCTCTGGTCCTACTACTGATGTACAATATAAGGTGACCTCTGGTCTCTCTACTGATGTACAGTACAATATTAGGTGACCACTTGTCCCCGTACTAATGTAAAATATCGGGTGACCTCTGGTCCCCCTACAGATATATAGTATAAGGTGTCCT
>PRKT01000125.1:580416-592970 GCA_003671525.1 Saccostrea glomerata
TTGCCCCCCCCCCCCTACTGATGCACAATATAAGGTGACCTCTAGTCCCCCTTCTGGGTTAAATATAAGGTGACCTCTGGAAAATATAAAGTGTTCTCTGGTCCCCCTACTGATGTACAGTACAATATTAGGCTACCCGTAGTCCCCCTACTGATGTACAATATAAGATGACCTCTGGTCCCCCAAATGATGTACGGTATAAGGTATCCCCAGGTCCCCCCTTATTATGTGCAATAAAAGATTACCTTTGGACCCCTATTGATTTAAAATGTAAGGTGACCTATGATCACTCTGATTATGTACAATATAAGGTGACCACTGGTGTCCTTAATGATGTTAAATATAAGGTGGCCTCTGGTCCCCCTACTGATGTACAATGTAAGGTGATCTTTGGTCCCTCTATTGATGTACAATATGAGGTTACCTCTGGTCACCCTTTATTACTTTCACGTTTCTGCTAATATATATTATTAGAATGTTGATTTTTATAAATTTATAAATATGATTATTTTGGAGTAATACAAAGAAAATTGTCTATCATATAAAATTCAATTAATATATAAGGTGACCTGAGGTCTCCGTATTGATATCGATAAATTTACTTTTGTACTTTTGTGCCTTTAATGCCTGGAGAGTTCCTAGAATGTTTTATTACTACGCAAAATGACGAACTATTTGCGGGGGACCCCAGGTCCTAGTTGAGCGTACGTTTTATCCTTCTGCGGTTAAACAAGAGGGGAGAGGAGTACTAAATGGGTAGAGGTATCACACCGGTAATTGACCAATCAAAATTAACTTAGATGTAGGTCTATACATATAAAACTGATTTTCCTTTCTTTTGAGACGTTTTTCTATTCTCTTCCAAGCCATTTTTACAACTTTGGTACCCGTGTCTAGTAAATTTTATGTACTTTTTGAGCAAATAAAGGTTTTTCACAGGGACTATTTTATTCGGGCATGGGGGCTACTTCCTGTGATGCACTCGGAATGTTTATAAACATATTAAAAAAACCCGTGGATTTGAGGCTAGCCCTGTTTGCAGGTGGAAAAAGTCAGAAAATGCCGTGTAGGTACCGTTTTGTGTGTGAGGGTATGTCAGCTTGTTTAACACCTTCTTCGAGAAGACAATTACCTGATTTTTTTTTAATTCTATATGGAATTTTATAGTAAAAACAATTGCCGATATGTGATACCTAGACGCAACCTGATTGGCTATGTTAATATTTTCATTTTAATGTAAAAATATCACTGATAGAAATAAATGGTGGAATGTATCAAGTTTATTTTTCTTAACTAAGAAAGCTGAAAACCTAGGATCCATCCTCCTGAAATCGAAATCTGCTGCCGTAAATTGTCATGCTGGACAGCGTTTGGGGAATATGGGTGATTTGCATCAATTACACTTTTATTGACTTCATCGGTGCGCGTAAATCGGACGAGATTTCTTGGCATGTTTGTCATTCACTAATAAGAAATGACATTTTAAATACACAAGTATAATTAGAAATTATTTGAGATGTTGAGAATTTTGAAATAGTTCATACACTAATTGAATGCGTGCGTTCATCTAAAAAATTGTAAATTATGTTTTCCTTCTGAAAAGATGTTCACCAAGCCACATGCACAAAAAAGAAGAAAAAAAATGGTTGCTTCCCTTTGTACATTGTATGTAACAGTGCATTGTCCGAGAGTATGGATTTTTATAAAAGGCTAGTTTTAGCTTAAATTTTGGATTTTTCAGTTGTAATACTTTGTGAATATGTCATAGAAAAATTTTATCACAAAAAATCAAAGAACCCTTGGGGTACAGAATAAGGGGGATGGGGGTGGGGGGTCACGTCCCAAAGCACCAGTGCTTCTAAGTTCATGTACATGTATACAGACACATGTGTATGGCAAAGCGATTTGCGAGATTCGTGCAAAGGTCTGATATATGATATCAAAACAAATTTGGATTTGAAAAATATCCAATTTCTTAAATATTTAGAAAAAGTTAAAAACTAAATTTAGAACTGCAATTTCTTGTCTTAAGTTGACTGAAATTCAGAGATGGTTTGGAATTCCCCAAAATATAAAATTTGTAAGGGACAAAAAGCAGATGGTTATCATTATATCCTAGAACATTCACATTTTTTCTTTAAATACTGTGAAATCACAAATGTTCGTGGGGGTTTAATTTTCGTGGTTTTCGTGGTGTGAAGGGACCCACAAATTCATGTCCACCACGAAATGTAAAATATGACATACATTACTACTCAACAATTCTACATCCACGAAACGGTCAAAAGGTCAAAGTTGTTGGTATCAAATAAAAGGTCTTGCTACAAAGAATATATATGTGAAATATGAAAGTCCTGGTATCTTCTGTTCAAATGTTGTGGCCAAGGTCAAAGTTTTTGAAAAGTAGGTCAAACTCCAAGGTCAAAGTTGAAGGGGCAAAGTTCTTGGTATTCAATGAAAGGTCTTGTCACAAGACTATACACGGGATATTATTGTACTAGGCCTTCAACTAACAGTGATGGTTTATACATGGGATATTATTGTACTGGGCCTACAGCTTACAGTATTGGTTTATACATGGGATATTATTGTACTGGTCCTTCAGCTAACAGTGATCATGGTTTATACACAGGATATTATTCTAGGTTATAATAAACAAACACAAAGCACAGTATTTTTTATTATACATACAAAGAACATCAAGCATGGATTGCAGGCATGCACATGTCATATGTTCTTTGTCAATACGCAAAGAACAACCAGACAATTAATCGGGACAATAAGAAAGAACACAGGAACGGAAACCGAGAGTATTCAATAGGAATGTTATATTATTACAGTTTATTCAGATTCACGTTATGGCAACACTGTATAAGCTATTTCTCTGTGGGTAAATGATGTAACTACTTACGGCTTTTTCTTCATTATAGTCAGCATTGGCAACAAATGTAACAAGTCTGGTCGGGTCTGATTTCTTCACATGCTGCAAAATTGTCCTTTGGAACAAAAGGAAAATTGCACATGTTGACTGAACCTTCTTTTCATTTTACTTATTTTACATTGCAGTGAAACTCAGAAAAAAAGATTAGTCTTACTTGAAATAGTACTCTGATTCTGATTGTCCAGACTTTGGTTCGTTAGCTACTGACCAGATAATCACAGCTGGACGATTCTTATCCCTTTGAATCATCTCATCCATGACTTTTAAATGGTGAGCCAAGGATTCATTTCCAAAGTTATCATACCTTTTAATACAATTAAAAGAGGATTTAAAAAAATATAAAAGTACCCAAAAACATGTTTTATGAAGAAAGTGGCACCAGATCAGATGAAACTCGACCTACTCTATGCCTACACCTGGACTTTCATCAATGACTACAATGCCTTGTTGGTCAGCTTGGTCCATAATCTCCTCGGCATATGGGTAGTGGGATGTTCTGAAACAGTTAGCACCCAGCCACTTTAGTAGATTGAAGTCCTTGGCAATCAAAGGATAATCTAGTCCCTTACCTCTGATCTAAACAAAACAATTAGGTTATGTCAATAATGTTTCTAAAATAAAAATTATAATATTTTTAATTGAAATGGAAGAAGAAACTTCGTGAAAGACTTCATAGTTCTGTCCACTATAGAATAATAAATTTGGAGATAATCATAAACGACATTTGCTAAAGAGCAATAACTCTTACATCAGAGTCCTCATGTTTGGCAACTCCATGGCAGTAGAACGGTTTGTTGTTGATCAAAAGCTGTGTGTTGGTGTTAGACACAGTGCGGATACCAAATGGAAGACTGTACTGATCTATTTCAGCAGATGTTGAGGTCAAGGTTACCTTCAGAAAGATATATATGGGCACATATGGTTTATGTGATGAGACATGTCTCTTTATGATATTCCTGAAGAAATTCTACCTGAAATTCCTCTGTAAACACAAAGGATGGATCCTAACAAGATGAAAAAAATATCTTATTATTCCACTCCAAAAATGCTTTTTATGAATAAGCTTTTAAAATTGAAATTTTTAAAAATAGGATTTTCCCTTATCTTTGTGTTTTGCTGAACATTCACAATTTTAATTACTTTATTCTTAAATTTAAGTGGTTATACCAACCTGATGATATCCCGGAATGGTATCAGCCCCGTATTCTGTGACAATGATTGGTTTATTGTATTTATTATGGAAAGCTTTGAGGTCATTGGTCAATTGTAGATTAATCAGCTCTGTGTGGGAACAATCAGAATACCAGGCATAGTAACGGTTTATACATAGGATATCATTGTACTGAGCCTACAACAAACACAAGGCATAGTTATGGTTTTTATCCTATGTACTGGGCCTAAAACAAACAAACACATGGCATTGTGATATGATTAAGTTACAGGATATGAATGTTCTAGGCCTAAAAAAAACAAGAACAAGGCACTGTTTTATCCAAAAGATATCATGGTACTGTGCCTACAGCAAACAAAATGGCACATGGTTTATTCGTGTTTATCATTTTACTTACCATATAACAAAAATCCAATGCATTGTAATTGTTTTTACACAGGACAAAGTCAAGGCACGATATTATTTTACTCACAGGATATAATTGTACTGTGCCTTCAACAAACACGGTTTACACACTGAAAATCTTTGTACTGGGCCTACAGCTTACAAAGACATGGCACAGAAATGGTTTATAAACAAAGTAACGATGACCTGAGCCTACAGCTAACAGTGAAGGTTTATACACTGGATATTATTGTACTAGGCCTTCAACTAACAGTGAAGGTTTATACACGGGATATTATTGTACTGGGCCTACAGCTAACAGTAATGGTTTATACACGGGATATTATTTTACTGGGCCTACAGCTAACAGTAATGGTTTATACACGGGATATTATTGTACTAGGCCTTCAACTAACAGTAATGGTTTATACACAGGATATTATTGTACTGGGCCTACAGCTAACAGTGAAAGTTTATACACGGGATATTATTTTACTGGGCCTACAGCTAACAGTAATGGTTTATACACGGGATATTATTGTACTGGGCCTTCAGCTAACAGTAATGGTTTATACACGGGATATTATTGTACTGGGCCTACAGCTAACAGTGATGGTTTATACACGGGATATTATTTTACTGGGCCTACAGCTAACAGTAATGGTTTATACACGGGATATTATTTTACTCCTTTATAATTTTTCAATTTTTCATGAATATTTTCAGTTTCAACATTTTCCCTTTTTTTATATAAACTTTCATAAAAAGCCTTTGTTTCCTGTAAAATATCTTTCTGAGTCAGAGATGGGGTAATCGTAATCAGTAATCGTAATCAGCTGTAATCGATTACAGTTTGCCCATTAATCATGAGTAATCAGTAATCATCCATTTTTCTGATTACAAGTAATTGTAATTTAATCGATTACTCTGAAGAAGGTCCTGTAATCATGATTACTTTTTGATTACTTTATAATTACAATTATTAAAACAAAGTTCATAAAATCATGATTTTGATGATATTCAGTGATTTTTTTTTCAGTGTACAAATTTGTTTATAAGCAAAGGTTATTATAAAATTATAAGCCAAATATATAGTAAGGTATCTTCTTCTAATACTTTTAGAAATGCTTATAACCAGGTCCATTGTCCAGGCAATAAGTAAATTCTATCATTTCTTACCTATATAAATTAGTCATTTCAAAAAACTTTAGCAGCTAAGCAATTCGACATTTTTGACTAAGTACATGTATATACTGAAAGAAAGTTTCGATCTACATGATCATTCTAAATTTATATTTTTTTCTAAAAATCATTTTGTTTGATTTACAATGTGCATAAAAAGATAATGTGAATTAATTAGAGATAAAACACAGGTATACTTAAGTTAGGTCAGCTTGGGTAATAACAATTATTGAACTATCCATGCTCGTCCAGTCAATGTGTTAATTCTAGTAAAAAATATCTAATAATTGGCAGCTTAAATGAAAAGTTCATCACTAATCAAGAAGGCCAATCTATACATCTATACATGTATAATATAAAGACATATACCACCAGACTTTGTCTGAATTTTACCTTTAAAATATTAATGATATTTAAAGAAAGAAGAATAAAAACATGCCGTTGTCCTTGAACATTAAAAAAAATCTTAATGTAATCTAAAGTAATCATAAGTAATCGTGATTACATAAAGGAAAAGTAATCAGATGTAATTGATTACTTTTTAAAATGTCTGTAATCAGCTTGTAATCGATTACTTTTCAAATCCAAAGTAATTGTAATTCAGTCGATTACTTTTGAAAGTAATCGACCCCATCCCTGTTCTGAGTAGAAACAAATGATCCATCATCTCTTTCTATTTTTGGAATTTGCTTACTGACATAGTTTCTTGACTCTAAACTAGTAAAGTATTTTGGTGGTTTTTCTCCTTCCTCAATCCACTTAACCTTCGACCTGATACATTGCCCTTTAAACCTTTTTTTTTCTTATTTCATCTATTTCTGTTTGTTTTTCTGCAAGTTCATTTATTGACTGTTCTGTTAAATTTTGTTCCAATTCAAATATTTCTTTTTCTAATTGTTTTTCTCTTTCATTTGTTTCCTTCTTTTTGTAAGTGGAATAAGAGATTGACTTTCCTCTTATTTCCTTGTACCCAGAGAAAGGTTGTGTCACAAGGAATACACATATAAAATATGAAAGTCATACCGGTAGCTCTTTACTTTCGCGAAAGCGGGGGACAATAAAATATTCACCTTCTAGAGAGGAGTAAAGTGAGTATCTTGGCCTTTGAACTTCAGTACAATATTTACTGGAATCAAAGCAAAACTTTGTGGAGAACAAACAGTATTCAAAGAATTTAATGCCCATATAATATTCATCACCAGGAAATCTATATAGATAAATTAGGAACCACCCTTGTGTAAATAAACATCTGAATTAATGAGTACTCTTGACTCCATCGTGCGTCTGTAGAGTGTCGGTATTTATATCGTGTGTTTGTTCATAAGTATCGTCCAAGGGATATATATGTATTTTCTTCACTCTGTTTCTGTTACAGCAGTTTAAACAGGAAACCAATCTCTTTAAAGCCCTCTTTGGAAGCAGTGACCTTTTTGCAACACATATGACAACAATAACTTCCGCTAGCTCTTCGGAACGCATCAGTGTTTGCAGTGCCCACCACGACCAAGAGTCCACAAATGTGACGTCACTAAATACTCCGAACACGCTAGAGGCGGCATAAATGTGTGTGGCTATGATCATAAAGCCGATGACGGAGGACAAATAACAGGTAAAAATCAGCCGTGATATTCCAGAGTTGTCTGAAAACCAAAATATAAACCTCATTAGTTACATTGTGCAATACCAAGAAAATATCTAAACCGTTTTGAATCGAGCCATTTAGAAAGGAGACAAAGCGAAATCAAATGGATGTTTTGTTGAACAAAATTTGTTTTTTAATGACGCGAAAATATTAATTGTCGCCAACGGAAAAATCAAAAACATTAAATTGTGAATTTTAATGCTTAACTTAAATGTAAACAGTGCAAGATGCTATATTGATCGATATTTGTTTAGTGTTTCTTACACGGTGCCACAAACTTTCACATTTTCATTTTCTTCAGAACCATACTGCAGTTATGACCAAAATAAGTACATGTTTAATGTATCCTTTTGAAAAGAGATTTTTCATTTTATGAATCATTTCCACATCTAGAAGAAGATATTAAAAGAAAAGGAAAATATTGGATGGATGTCTAGGAAAACCTTGATCTCAAAAACCTCTTGACAATATTTTTTTGACAAGGTGTATATTTAAAATTATTTAAATTTTGGACTTATGGTCCCCCGAAGGTAGGGATAGGCTACAGTATTAGGGAAAAATAAATTTTAAAAACTTACTAATTAATTTTTGTTCATGAACTGACATGAAGTCAAACACATTCTTGAAATGTGGTCATTTTCTGCGATTTTCGGTTATTGAAAGGTTGGCATTATTCACATTTTGTGATATTGGTTGTCTTGTTGACTGATTTGTAAACTTCAAAAGGAACAAGATTTGAATATTGTACAATATAGTTGCTTTTTCACTTAATAAGTTATCATGTGATTTAAAAGAAGACACTTGACTGTAGAGAAAGCCGTAGGGAAAATTTGACTGAAGCTGGATGTTCACAACGTCAGTTTGGTGAGCAACTTGGTGTAAATCATTTTGTTGTCGGACGGTTGTCGGAACGTGAAGGGACGAATAGCGTCAAACAGAGACCTAAAAGTGGTCGCCCATAATGTACAAAAGTTAAACAAGATACGTGTAGACAAATAGCACTATTTTCCCAGAGAAACCGAATGTCTTCATCAGTTGCTCTAAACAGAGAGCTAACTGTAGCAACAGGTATTCAGATCTCCACACAAATCTTACGAAACAGACTTCATGATGCAGGGTTATGTGCCAGGATACTAACACCTGCCGTTCGCCCAGTTTGACCTTGGAGCATCGCAATTATATCGGCTCCAGTTTGCTAAAGACCATGTCAACTGGAACCATCATAAAATATAGGATCGGCTCATGAATCCAGATTTCGTATTGACTTCATCAATGGTTGTAGGCGTGTATGGACTAATTGGGGCAGCGAATCAAGGTTTGTCGTGTCTCTGGTTTGGTTATGGGACAGTCATGGTTTGGGCAGATGTAAGGTACAGCAATTTCTCAGGTCTTTATGCCATAAGGAATGGTTTTCTAACATGTGTCCGTTATATACATTTAGCTACAGAACTGCAGCGTTATGGTTTAACTCTAGGCTTTGGTCATAGCGTACAGATCCAGATTTTCTGCGCACGGTTGGTGACCATTTCTCAACTTTCTACCATTGATCAATCAATTACCTTGCCTTGTCTTTTACTTTGTCCTCATTTACCATTTGTCTAAATGGTTTAAAATGAATAAATGAACTTGATCTTGATTGTTATGGCAAATTGTTCAATTACTGTACTGTACATTCAGTGAACAATCATTTATACGACAAGGGTAGCTTTTCATCTACCTGAACTTTGTATTATGCCATTGAATTCACAAGAATAGGGAGAATTTATTTAGATTCATATTCATAGTGTCAAACATATCTACCAAGTCACGTATCAAACGAAAGATCGGACATTTAAAACAGTATTTATAGTATTTACAGTATTTATATTCAAAATCTAAAATACATCAATGTCAACCATCTCTTTCATCACAAAAACCCGGAAATTGTCGGTAAGCTTTACAAGTATCGTATATACCTGTATTAATTATCAAACACACGCTTCTCCTTTAATTATAACACGCACATGTTGTCAAAGAAAAATGAAATTTGAATGCCCTAGCACGCCAATATTGCAGACTCAAAGAGCAATTCTAGCGAAAGCAAACTGAGCGGGTGCCTGGTGAAAATGGATCCATTTAATTTGATGTGGAGGTAGTGTGAAACAAAACGTTTAATGTACGGCGACGGTATCACTAATAAGGACAAACATTTACCGTAATAAAAATAATTAGAACTTAATATTCCCTTTGCAACTACTGATGAGTTTTTACTGTATGAATTGCATTAATTAGTATCTCTTTTGATCAATAATAGCGGAATATTTAACCTTGATATGAAATTATTCACACAAGCAATCAACTAGCATGCCAGGCATAAATTTTAGAGGAGAAAAGCAGTAATGAAACACGATAATCAAAGTAACGTCATTTCACATTTTGACGGAAGTTAATTTTCATTTTCTTTCCTTTATTAGAAATCCATGTTTGTCGATTACTAGAACCACTGCTATGCTTGTAATAAATAAATCATTTGATACTTTCTTTGTGACTTTTTCATGCATTTTTATTATTTCAACTCACTGAATAATCACTTCTGTATTTATCAGTGTGAGTTGAAATTTGTATTACAATAAAAACAGTATAAGATAAACCAAATTACCAACCTTTTGGAAGATGACTACTGGCGGACAGGTTACTCCGAATCTTTACTGCTACGTATAGATATCCCACACACATCAAAAACCCAAATACGATGAAGAGACCCTGACAAACTACAAGAAGAGGGTCAGTCTCTGGGAAGAACAACACAGAGAGGTCAGTAGAAATGACCAGTATCACGTGAGCGGCTGTAAATCCTAGAATTGCCGGTAATTTTTGGAATTTGGGGGGTCCCACGCTCATTTTTGTAGTGTCAATCAGCGCCAAGAGAACAAGACTGAAGGAAGAAAGTAAAAAGGGACTTCCAAGTGACCACAGTAATCTAGCAGCAAGTCTGGTGAAAACTTTCTTTGTATGATATGGGTCTACGATCAGGTATATAAATCGAAGTGAACAAAACATGACTAACATTGCTAGAAGAGACCCAGATAGGCTACTTTTGTAATGTCTATTGAATCCTTTTATTGCTCGAAACAAAAAACAAATGGCTAAAATATCCGCAACTAGAAAAGCACATCCGAAGAAATAAGTATGGAAAGGCCATGCTTGGCCCCACTCCTCTATTGCTAATGACCATTCGGGCTCGGGCTCTGGCCATCCTTCTGGTTCCGGTTCCGCTTCCGGGTACGCTGTAGTACTGTTATGACTTAGTTCCGGTTCTGCAGAGGTACTATATATTTCAGATTCGGGTTCCGGAAAAATGTTTGTGGTATTTCCAGGATCTGACATGCCTGTTATTTTCTGCTATTTCATCTTGGTCAACCTAACGAAAAATCGTTTCAAGTATTAAAAATAGTTTATATTTTTTCGATGTATCACAAACAGACGTATTTTGTTACAGCATCTGCTCTCCAAAGATGAAATGAGAGATGTTACCATAGACTATTGAAATTTTCTACCGCTCTGTATAGTATATAGTGAACATTGATACAGCCATTATAATCTGCATGAAATAACAAATATAGCTCCCTCCGCGATTTAACGCACCGAAGCATATTAGATCGCAATACGAGTTTATTCGGTATATTTGTACTGTATAAACCTGCCCTCCAGCTCTCCTTTCAATACAAAGATGGTGGACAGATTGTCAGAAAGTCTCTTTTAACTTAAATTATAAGCCAGTGGCATTAGTGTCCAGTCTGTCATAGACCAAAAATTAAGCACATGAGATGAAAAGTAAATGCACTGCATGTTTATATTTTATTTAATTCTCTAAGTTGTACTGGAATTTTTCTTATGAAAAAGTCAAACTTAATCTAATATTGAAAGATCTCTTAACAAAGGGGATAAGACCTGAGGGGTAAAATAACAATGCAAAAACATTAATAGTTATGAACCATCGTGTAACACTTTTAGAATTCAAAACCCTTTGAGAGCTAACCAAGGAAACAACTCAAGGAAATAATAATATATTTTAAGTATATAGACCAGTCTTTTGACTTAGTAACCCTTTATACAAATATTTGAATACAAGGAAATTGGTAAATGTAAACATGTATGTGTATATTTATGTCAAACTTGAGAACAAATACAATGGCAAGGAAATGTTTAATTTTTTAATTATGTAATCATCAAATAATTTAAAAACACCTTAATACGAGTAGTTGGATTTCTACATTATCAAAGTAGCTTTTCGATTCCTCCTATGTTCATTCTTGCAAAAAGCGTGTTGCAATGAATGAAGGATCACAGGGACAATGAAGGATATTCACTTCCCAAAAGTCATCATCTAGATTATAAGCAATTGAAAATAATAATTGTCAACATTAACAATCTCTTCTTCTTGACAATATGCTTCTAGTGTAAAGGAAATTCCATGGTAATAGTAGGCTACATTTTGTCAACTATAAAATTTCATTTTAATATGTCCTATTTGCCTTGGTACATCCCCCCTCCCTCACGCCCCCCTCCGAAAAATCCCAAGAAAACCGGGATCAGATGTACATACCTACTCAAGTGATAATCCAGTCCTAGGTATGAAATGCCCAAACATCAACTCGAATGAATTTTTGTTGCTGTCAATCGACCCGATTTATTAAGGAAATCAAGAGTACAAAGACAACAAGAGGCCATTACCGGGAGGCAAGAAACCTTCTGTTCATGTGGAAGTTTATCATAGGGGTACACTGAACCGAGTAGCCAGCTAGAGTAGATACAATCATCGGAATTCTTTTCTGGTGTTATTAACTGGTTTGATCACATGGTGTTGAAACGATTATTGAATGACCCAAACATCAAATTCTAAAAGCAGGTGACATCAAATCGAGTTCAATGTAAGTACATCTTTAAGTACACTAGAGTCATTGCTTGTAAGTATTGAGGATGTTATTCAACGAAATGTTAATGTGTCACTATATCAACACTTAGATGGTATATGTGCTTTCTGAGGATAAATATTTCAAAAATAAATTGTTTTCAACTTTAAATTGCAATGTGTGTGGGGTTTTTTTTGCCGATGTAATCGAAAAGTTTTGCGGCGTATAGTTTCTGGTCTCTCCGTCGGACTGTTTGTTTGTCCGAAAAACTTTATCCTTGCCCATAACTATTTAATGGTTGATGCTATAGGTTTCATATATATATATATATATATATATATA
>PRKT01000125.1:595395-679609 GCA_003671525.1 Saccostrea glomerata
CCCCGGGGGTCATGATTTGAACAATTTAGAATCTACACTACCCCAGAATGCTTCCACATAAGTTTCAGCTTTTCTGGCCCAGTGGTTCTTGAGAAGAAGATTTTTTAATGACTCCACCCTATTTTTGTCTTTTCTTGATTATCTCCCCTTGTGAGAGGACTTGGCCCTTTATTTTAACAATTTAAATTTCCCTTAACCCAAGAATGCTTTGTACCAAGTTTGGTCAAAATTGGCCCAGTGGTTCTTGAGAATAAGTCGAAAATGTGAAAAATTTACAGACGGACAGACAGACGGACGACGGACAAAATGTGATCAGAAAAGCTCACTTGAGCCTTCGGCTCAGGTGAGCTAAAAAACACATCAACGGATCAACCCAAATAAGACAAGAAAACACATCATCCACAATAAAACTAGATAACACATTAACACATCCAACCCCAATAACACAAGAAAACACATCAACCCCAATAAGACAAGAAAATACATCAACACATCCACCCCAATAAGACAAGAAAATACATCTACACATCAACCCCAATAAGACAAGAAAACACATTAACCCCAATAAGACAAGAAAACACATCAATCCCAATGAGACAAGAAAACACATTAACACATCCATCCCAATAAGACAAGAAAACACATTAACCCCAGTAAGACAAGAAAACACATTAACCCCAATAATACAAAAAAAACACATTAACCCCAATAAGACAAGAAAACCCATTAACACATTCAACCCCAATAAGACAAGAAAAACATTAACCCCAATAAGACAAGAAAACACATTAATACATCCAACCCCAATAAGAAAAGAAAACACATCAAACCCAATAAGACAAGAAAACACATTAATACATCCAACCCCAATAATACAAAAAAATACATCAAACCCAATAAGACAAGAAAACACATTAATACATCCAACCCCAATAAGACAAGAAAACACATCAAACCCAATAAGACAAGAAAACACATTAACACATCCAACCCCAATAAGACAAGAAAACACATCAAACCCAATAAGACAAGAAAACACATCAATCCCAATGAGACAAAAAAACACATTAACCTCAATAAGACAAAAAAACACATTAACCTCAATAAGACAAGCAAACACATTAACACACCAAACCCCAATAAGACAAGAAAACACATTAACCCCAATAAGACAAAAAAACACATTAATCTCAATAAGACAAGAAAACACATTAACACATCCAACCCCAATAAGACAAGAAAGCACATTAACCCCAATAAGACAAGAAAACACATTAACCTCAATAAGACAAAAAAACACATTAACACATCAAACCCCAATAAGACAAGAAAACACATTAACCCCAATAAGACAAGAAAACACATCAATCCCAATGAGACAAAAAAACAAATTAACCCCAATAAGACAAGAAAACACATTAACCCCAATAAGACAAAAAAACACATTAACCTCAATAAGACAAGCAAACACATTAACACACCAAACCCCAATAAGACAAGAAAACACATTAACCTCAATAAGACAAGAAAACACATTAACACATCCAACCGCAATAAGACAAGAAAACACATTAACCCCAATAAGACAAGCAAACACATAAAAACATCTAAACCCAATAAGACAGGAAAACACATTAACCCCAATAAGACAAGAAAACACATCAACACATCGAACTTGAATAAGACAAGAAAACACATAAACACATCCACCCAAATAGACAAGAAAACACATTTAACCTTCTCAACCCTCAATAAGAAAAATACTTAACTATTGTTGTCCTTTCTTGAATTATATTTCCTGGGCAAATCAGAATTGTTTAAGTGCCGCTGAAGTTTAAAGAAACATGGCCTTCATTATTGACTTGTTTCACGTTCAATGTACAATAAATAAGAATGGCATAAATTGGCCAATGGGCGGTAGATCCCACCGGAAGTAGCAGATGGGACATTTAAAACATCAAATATTGGTAACATAAAATCAGGAGGGAATCTTGATTTGTTCTGTGTAATATAAATTTTTATCGCATCATATTGATTAGTTCTATCCAACCTAACGCAGAACTATCAAACAATTTAATACCTGTTGAGTCAAATCAATTGCATGTTATACATGTACATTAGCAACATTACCAAAGTTAACTGATAACACGATGTACAGTTAGTTTGAAAAATTACCATAGCTACATGTATTTAGAATTATGTTTGATTTAAAACATTTTTAAATATTGAAGAAATGATTAAATAGGCTTGATATTTATACTGTCAGATATGAACACAAATTTTACTCCTTACTGTTATTTGTTTCGAAACTGCTGCGTAAAAGAAATTCAAACTGGCGCAAGAACCCTGCTTTTAAATACAGTAAAACTATGTTTGGAAGTAAATTCTCAGTTGTAGGGAATTATTTATATTCCTCTGCTAAATTTTTTTTCAATGAACTTTGGGGAAAATGAACGCATAAGCATTTAAGGACAGACGAGACGTTCCTTAATAAAAGATAAAATTTTCCAACATTTTGTCATTGATTGATTGATTGTATACTGTTTAACGTCCCTCTCCAGAATATTTCACTGATATGGAGACGTCACCATTGCCGGTGAAGGGCTGCAAATTTAGGCCTATGCTCTGAACTTACGGCCTTTGAGCAGGGAGGGATCTTTATCGTGCCACACCTGCTGTGACACGGGGCCTCGGTTTATACGGTCTCTTCCGAAGGACCGCCCCATTTAGTCGCATTTTACGACAAGCAAGAGGGTACTGAGGACCTATTCTAACCCGGATCCCCACGGGGCTTTTGTCATTGAAGTATTGCTACTTAAATATGTTTACTCACAAAAAATTGAGGTACCTTACCAGGCATTTCTGCAAGATACCAGGGGTAGATTTTCTTATCTAATCCTTTTGGGAAGAAAAATAATTTTCCAATTTCAAATGTTTAAGTGTTTGGATTCTTTTATAGATGTTTAGAAACTGGTTTAGAATTCAGAATATAATTAAAATTTTAAATATTTTTCATAAATTACGAAGAAATACTAAATAGATATTGAGGAACGTCTCGTCTGACTTTAAAAAACAGTTTTACATATTTAACAAAATAATGTAAATTGAATAATTAGTGTTATAAATAGTTATACTTACAATATATTTTCAAACTTCCCAGATTAAATTAGTCCACCATAATTTGTTACCTCTTGAATATACAACATGATATCTCACAAGCCTTATTTACATTCTGAATCTTTTAAATCGTTCAAAATCTTACATAAAATTACATTAATCGTCATCATCCATCTCACTAGTTGGTCATTCTAGGACGTCCGTCACACTTCCGGTGATGTGTATTCATGGTTAAGTGAATGGATCGAGTTACGATATCAATCTAACCAAATCCTCTGTAGTCACGACTAAACTGATTGACAAAATAAATTGATACTTATGATAGTGTGTAGTTTGTTTCCAATTGTTGGATATATGATCACATGAACCGAACTATATGCAATGCTCACCTAATATTTAATGTAGAACGAACTGTCTTATTTTTTCTTTGTAAATGTAAAATGCCATCTTTAGAAGTCATTATCAAAAATAGTGAAAAATGACAAGAGTAAATGTTTTTAAACCACTTAAGACTTTTTTTTTTACACAAGTGGTCTGACGTGATTTCAATTACATTGTGAATTTTTTTTTATCCATTTCCTTTATATCCCTTCCTCGTTAAACAGATCAAGTATAGTATAGTACATATACATGTACTTACTCTCAAACGTTGATGAGACTATACAACCACTAAGTACTCTTAAAACAACAAGGGCTGATTTCTCTTTGATACCTGATTCAACCTTTGATTTAATTTTGCTTATAACAGCAGGGGATGTTTACATACATTTAGCATCTGATCACACCTTTGTATCCAGAGGACCGTGCTTTTGGTCACTGTTCTTAATCTTCACATTTTAAGTATTCTCGTCCATCCATTTTGTTGAGCTTTCTCCCTCAAATGCATTCCTTGATCGCATTTTCATTACCTTAGTGCTGGTTTTAACAATTAACGAGAATGGGAGGCAAATAAGTAATCGCATATCAGGAGGCTTTAATCCCTACACAAAATACCAGCAACTCTCCACATCTCCATCCTCTCTCTTACTTTATATCCGGATAAATTTCTTTAATTTAATTTAACTGACAGGCATAATCTAGAAGTTAGCGCTAAGTATAATGTAAAATATCGAATTTTCATGCAGGCTTTCTTTCGCTTTTTGACTCAGGGACATAGTCTTGTCAGCATTCTAAATGATTGAAGGAAAAAACAAACATAACATTATTTTTGCCTGTGTAAGCTTTAACGAGAGATTTAATACAGCATCATTTTCTTTTTGTTTATCTAACATGACACATTGAAAATATTTTAGTGCAAGGTCATTATTATTTCGGGGAACGGGAACTACATGTACATTATTGAAAAGTAACAGTTGAAATTAACCTGGCGACCCTAAATAAAAACCCATGTCAACCGACGCTGTATTGTCAACTGACGATGCCGACAATGCTTTTTTTAACGAGAGGTGCTGATTTAAACCTTTTCCCATTAAAACAGACACTATTTATTTTGTTGTCTTATTGATTTAGGATTGTTGCAACCAAAAAAATCGAGGATCATTGTAAAATTACTTTACAAAAGCTTTTTAAGTCATTTATCAAAGATACGATCAAATTTTAAACTGAGGCAGACTACTAACAGATAAGCTGATGTTACAGGAATTTCAACAACCACGACCACGTTTAAAGTCAGCACTTGGTAAAGCCTATGGTTGTGATAATGGCATTGTTAGCAAAAACATATCATTTGGTCGCGTTTTGTCTTACTTGCTTCGTGCCATTTGTTAGACCTTTGTTTTTATATTAAATTTGTAACATATAATGGTCCGCGACATCTGATCCTATTTTTGATGTTTTAAAGGTCCGTGATTGTTCTCGTTCCTAGTTATATTGTTTAACTTCTGATCGGTTGTTTGAGTTTTCTTTCCGTTTTTCTCAATATTTCATTATATCAAATGCTATGATATATGAACTTTCATGATGATATTATAATAACATTATAATATAATGATAAATAGAGTATTATTATTTAATATATTAATAATTTCTGATATACTATGAATTCATATCTAAGTATTTCAAATATTCCTTAGTAAATCACACAGACTTGCACGTAGGCCTATTTTCCATGAAGCGCGCTTAATCAGTACTTATCTAATACATTTGTTCCTGATCCCACCTCTGATGTTTTGGAGGTCCGTGTTTGCTCTGCTCCTATTTTGTATTGTTTTATAGACTTTGATATTGAATACTGGTCGTTATCTCCATATCCTTCATTGTTCCAAATAAAAATTAATTAAAAAACGATATTAATTTTCTTACCAGCTTGCTAGCAGAAACTCGGAATCACAATAGTCCTTTTAGTTTTGCGAAAGGTCAAAATGTTCAAAAATTTATTTTTATAATAGTTCTAAAACTACGTGAGGCATGAAGTTAAAACTTTTACAGTATATGAATATTTTTTAGTTATACAAAATTTCATTCATAAATAAAAGTGAATAAGATTGGGCAGCAGGCAAAGCCTATTTTAGCCCTATACTAGTATTTATATAAATATTTCATTGATTAACAGATAGAAAATATCACTTGGAAACAAACATCTAAAAAAAAAAATAGATTTTTTTAGAAAAATATATTTTTTAGAATTGTGCATATTTTTTTTAAATGCACATGTTTAATCGTGTACTTTTCGTGATAACCATATTTGTAGAAATGAATTTATCAATGAAGGGCAAGCTGGACGTGAATGGTCTCTGAAAGGCTGCTATTAAAAGCATGTAATGTATAAAGACAAGACCCCTATAAAATCCGTCATTTGCAATGTACTTTCGATTTCAAGTCTTAACATTTGGACAAAATAAACAAGGAAAACAACTTTCAAGAGGCTATCGAAGTCCAACTTGCCCTTCATTGATAGATATTTTGTGTTTCTGCAATGATGTCTTTCACTTAAAAAAACGGATAAAGTTAAGTGTATTTTGTAAAAATTAATGCATTTGTGAAAAGAATTTTTCTCGATTTTTAATTTAAGTATTTGTAATCAAGTTTTACTTTCGTTTCTGTTAATAAATAATTTATTTATAAACTGTAAAAGTTTTAATTTTGTAAACCACATAGGTTTCGAGGTATTGTAAAAATAAATTTTTGGGCATGTTGACCTTTGGTAAAACCTTAAAGTTGGTATATGTCCAGTGTATAGAGACGTCAAATGCTTGGAATGATAGAACGTTTGTTGTTTCGTAACTGTTTACTACTTATTAAACACAGAATAAGTTTAAAACCTCCTGAAAATTGAAATTCCTGAAAGATATTAATCGATTTGTTTGGACAATAAAAGAGATAACACAGCCTGAACGATTATTTCGAGTTTCCTTTCAATTCAAATACTGCGTGGGAAAGGTTAAATCTAATGTAGACTGGTCATTCACCGGTTCACAGGAAACTATACTACACATTTTATCAATTAAATTCAGTGAAAACTTCCGACACTGGAAATGTATTGACATGCATTAAGTGGATTATATCTTTTCCAGCAATTTTCTTATTTGGATCTCCATCTTAAATTCAGTATATGAGCGATGATCAGTAAGATGTATTTATAAAATGTAAGAAGTTAATTACCATAGGGTCCCTTATCTGTATCCGAGTTATTCATTGGCTTTGAACACTTGCTTTTTGGAATTTTTCAATTATTATTTATTTTTTATATTTATCGATTAGTTTATTTAGTTTTAAATTAAATTGTAGTCATAATGTTTCAAATACCAGTAATTTTCTTTTTCTTAAATTATTCTTATAATTATTCTTTTTCTTTTGTCGTGTTAATTGTATTTTTCTGTATTTTATCTCAATTGAACCAAAAGTTTGACTTTTTCTGGTTTCCGAAAACCGTGCAAATTGGTTATATGCTTTATTATATTTCATTGATTTCAATTTTATTTTTATCGTTTGAAAATTCATTCAAGGAATATAAAAATGCATTATTTTGAATTTTTGATTTCTTGGAATGATAACATAATATAAAAAAAAGATTTGAATAAATATCTGACTGTAAAACATGCACTTCTTTAATTAATAAACTTCTATGAAATATATATACACATGCTTAAACAAAATGAAAAATATATATGAAAATAACGAACAGTATTCAAGCTCAAAAGTCCATAAACATTGAAAATCAGGAGCAGAGCAAACACCACCCTCTAAAACATTAGAAGTGAGATCAGGTGCGATGGGTTGTCCCTCCCGATGGTCATACCCGCCGTGTGCTCCTTGTCATGGTCGGTAAATAACGAAAAAAATCGGTCAACAATTGGTGTGTAAATTATAGTCTAACTAACAATTAGTATGAAAATCGTCAGTCAGCATTTGATTAAATGATAGATGTGTTTGCTGACAAGGCCATCGTACCGACCTTAGCACTTACGAAATGACTGAAAATTAACGAAACTGCTGATATTCTTGTTTCATCAATTTGTTAGTCATTGACTTACCTCGTTATAGAAAAGATGTTCATACGTAGAACATGTTCTTGCGTTTCGAACTGAGAGATATAAAACCCGTATGTAGGTGATAAGGTATATTGCTGCATATATATGTAAGGGAAGTTGACGATTGAAACGTTATAGTCATCATATTTATCGTAAGTATTTGTTGTAAGGTCACCATTAACGTATTTTTCTAGTTAAATATCCACCTTTGAAAGTAGTAGGAAACTGACTTTAACATACTTTTATATTCAAATAGTGTTTGTGCCACAAAAACTATCAGATTCTCTTACTCTTTCTCTAAAAGAATGGGTCTGATTTTAATTTTTTTCTTTCCATTATAATGAGAAACAAATTAATATATTCCATAAAATGTATGTGTTTGATATTGGGTTGGGGGTAACTAGCTCTGGGAAAAGGTTACTTCCTAAAGATAAATATCACCCTCTCCTTGAAAAACGAACTATAGAGTTTTCCAGGAGAGAATTTACTACAGGGTCAATTTTTGACTGGGGGGCATTCTACTGTATGGTTTTTTTAGGAATGGGATGAGGGGGAGATTCCACTTTTTTATTTTTGTCAACAGTATTTGTTCAAGAGAAAGAGAAATATTTTGTCAACTTTTACGTCATAAAGACTAGGGAATCAGAATATCATGATTGCATAAAGAAAATGCTGTTGATGGGAAACTGATTGCATAATAAAGAATGATTGTGGATAAGGCACCCTGCCATTCGATCAGATCAGATTTACATCAATGGACACTGTTATTCAAGCATGGGTTGCATTTGGATGAAAATGGTCAATATGTGAACAAACTGAATAAATTGTTTCAATGCATCATTATTACTATATATTATTCATTTCAGGTTAATTATCTAATTGTGGCAAGGAGAGGAGGTTCTTACTCTGATTAGGCTGCGGATACTAAGCTAGATTCATGACGTCTCTATTTCCTGTAATAATGATTAAAACATCAACCATGGCTGAATCCTTGTTAATATAAAGACACTGGAAAGACAAAGTGAGTTCCTCTTTTTGTATATACTATAACATTAATATGCGACATATTACATGTACAAGTTAAAATATACTTTGAAAATGCAATTCTTTTTTTTATTTGAATTAAAACCTGTGAAACGACAAAAAGTTCATAGTATTTCTTATATTTAAATATGATTGATTAAAACACACATATAACTCCATTTATTGCAAACGTTGATGGTTTTGAAGACCAGTGAAACTTAAATGCAACATTCTTTATTTTGAGCATAAAAAATGTAGTTGCGACCTTAAATAAGTGCCGTGTAAATAACATTATGTTAAATATGTATGTTGACCCTTTGAGGAAGGATGTTAATAACATGGTTGGTTTATCCCGGAAGTTTTGACTTGTGCTCTAAGCATTGTGGTTTGTACTCACAGATGCGACGCCGGAAGAAAAGTGTTACGATCAATTTCTTCAGCATTATGTCCGAGATATGTAAGTATACAGGGGTAACACGTGGACATTGGGGTCAGAGGGAGGAATAAAGTTAGAGTGGGGGACACTCTCGGTCCTAAATGACTTTTTATCATTTGTTTTGAAATAAACGTTGATGTGAAAATTGAGAAAGCAGGAAATATAAATGTTTGATCTCTCATAATGGCGTAACTGAAAAACATGAAGTTTGCCAGCAATTGCATTTTGTTAAAGTTAAATAAACCTGGTTTTGAATATCCTTATCGAATATAGTTTTATGCTTACTACCACTTTAATTATTGTTTTAAAATGTAAGCTAATGCCATATATTGTTAATGTCACCTACTTCAAATTTCTGGAAAATAAATTTTAAAAAAAATATTCTGGATTTTTAGATATTGTCTGATGATCGATTTAAAAAAAATTGTAATAATTATTGAATCATTTTCAACAATCTTGTATAATTTGTTTTTAAAACTTGCAACATTTTGCATTTTTACAATACTGTGTTACCATTCTGCATTCCCAGTCCAAAGACGGGGAAAACCATAAATTTTCAATGCCAGGGCTTAAGCAATCGTAAATAGTATTTGATATAATAATTCAGCCGAAGAAACAGAAGAATTACTGTTAGCAGAAGACAGAATCTCAGAGAGATCGTCAACATCAAACTGTAGCAAGGAAGCAGAAAAGGAAAAACGGACGTCGGAAAAAGTAAAACACGAATCGGACACGTCCGAGTCCGAATTGTCCTCAGACGAAAATAGCACTTCATCCACAAGCACAGAAAAAAAGAATTACACCCAAAAAGATGTTCTGGAAGAGTCGTCTGCAAACCCGCTCATTGATAAACCGGAAGCAACTAACGATCCTCTGGTAGGGATGGAAATGGATAATTTCGAAATGGATTTTTCGGAGTCCTGCCCTCCTCCTTGTGATGCAAGTAAGTAATTTGAAAAAAATAATTAAAAATATCATTTTCATATTTTTATTAAAAAGGAAGTTAAGTTAATCTCTAGTTGACATTTTTTATGTATCAAGTCTTTAACGCATTCAAAGAAGAAATATTATAAAAAATTCTATGTTGCAGGTAAGCGATTTGAAATCTTGGTGAATTGCACAGTGGCGTCGGATCAGCTAGGTTTGTCTGGAACGTATAATCTTCACGTGCGTCCGGAATCTTTGGATTTAGAAGACTGTGACACATTAAAAACAGTGCATAGTTGGAAATATGATCATATTAAGAGATTTGGATACAAGAAATCAACGAATGACTTTTTAATGGTAGTTGGACGACGGAACAAATCCGGAAACGGTGTTTTTGAATTCCACGTAATGGGAGACCCAAGACAGATCATAGATTCCTTACAAAATAAGCCAGGCTGCTCTCTGAGGCTGTTGGATAGTGCCAAAAGATTAAGTAACAGGATATAGATCTAAAAGATGTAAAACACACAAACATGAACGTCCCCGCACGTAAGAGAGAAATAAATTTTGATTGGCTGAAAGCACATTATGATATTGCTTAACAACCATGATTTTATTTTTGTTGCATGTAACATTTAAGGTAAAAACTTATAACCATTTGATTAAAAATGTTGAACAGATTCATGTTTATATTATATTCTTGTTTACAAATTTGATTCATATTCATAACTATGTTTTTATCCACGCAAACTCAGTTTACATCCAATGAATTTAAAAGGATACAATCTCAACAAATTAAGCATGGCTTTTTCCGACATCCTCTTTTCTCCACGTAAATTTAAGTAGATTTTGTGTAAATCTACATAAAATACGGTGCCATTATTATGTTAATATGTTGTTAGTTAATTATGCTAGTTTGTAAGTGCTGGATATGTTTCTCATGTCGTATGGGGAAATGTTTCAGGAAGATCTTCATGGTTTATTATGTAAAAATACCCATTTTCATCAATAGACCCTCAAACGACAGACATTATGAATTAGTGTCTGAGAGAGAGAGATAGAGATAGATAGAGTTCATCAATATTACATCGTGGATCATACATTTTCACTCTTTTTTTATCCCTATGTTTCTATATAATGGGATTCTTGTATTACATTTTATTGAGGCAACGTACAAAATGGTGAAGTTGATGATTAAATTTAATTTGAAAGGAAACATGGTATTTTTTTTCATTCATTGCAAGGATGTTATTTTATATTTTTTGTCATTTTCCCCTCCATAGTGCAGTTAACAGGTACTCACCATTTAAAAATATACAACAAGTCAAATTCACTTGTTTCTTTGTAATAATATAATGCCGTGGAACCAAAATTGTTCGCGGTGAACTAATTTTTGTGGATGTCGAGGGTCATACTTATTTATTTATTCATTTAATTTTCTGAATATACAAGTTACCCACGAAATTATATTCCCACGAACTAAAAAAAATTTCCTTACTTTCGAACATTGAACCCCACGAATTAAAAAAACTCAACAGTATATGACAATAATACAGATAGCAAAATTAGTCAAAATTATGAAAGAAATAAAGTTTTTACAAAATCTATAGAAATGCATCAAAACCATGATTTAAGCTTGATACATATTCAACTTTTCTGCGTACGTGTACAATACGGATTAAGGAGTGAGACAATCATATTTTCCTCCACAAAATCTGAATCTGAACTTATCTGAAACTTTATACTTTGTAGACTTTAACTTTAATATAATGTCAAAATTCTGTCCTAGTCATTTCTCCCCAGGTCAACAAGCCTCTGTAATGCTGCTTCTCTTACAAAATATTTTGGTCACATTCTGACCATATGGAACTCTCTATAGATACTCAACCATCAATATGCTAAATCATTTTCTTTATTTTTTATTCAGGCATATTTAAATTCACTTTACACCGTAAATATACTGTATGTTTAATTGAAACAATTATACTGTGAACTGAAGGAAAATATATTCACTTGACAAGAAGGTCGGTTCTGAGGATAAAATGTACACAAAATATTGCAGGTTTTCTTGTTTGTGTTAAATTTGGAATGTTTATTTTTATTCGGTATGATTTATTTCTGGGATTTTGGTTTTATTTATGCATTTTTGTATGATATTTTGATTTAGAGTGTACATGTATCTGAAGCCTAAATGCCAATTTCCGCGATCTTTATCCACATCAGCTAAGTTTTTGTTTTATTTCCTTCGTTTTACGATCAGACTTTTTGTGTTTTATCATCTTTCCTTTTTCCTAAAAATAATCTTCCTGCAGTATGTATATCCGACATTACTCTAAGCTTTTTTAGAGAACCTCAATGATTATCATAAGTATGTAATATTTATTATCCACTTTTAAAGTCTACTTAGAGAAATGGAGAATAATTACATTGTGGAGGTCTATAACAGAATGGTGTGTGTCAAAAACCTGTTTCTATTCTTAAGCACTGTACAATAAATAATATCTTGCTCTGAGTTTTCATAATATTTTGTAAACTGGCAAGAAACTGGATTCTTCTTGTCTTTGTTAAATCTTTCCATGTTAATACTTTTGCAGTCTCAGTGATGTGCATGCTATCAATAGTCACTGAAATTTCAAGTTGACAATTATTTTTATTTTTTCATGCTCATGATGTGAAATTGATTAATTTGTTGACATTACACATTTGCATATTGAATGTATGTTGGCCTTGGCAGCTTTATGTTAACCTAATCTTCTCTTAGTTTTGTTGACCAGTGAGGTAAGGTTTTTTTTTTATTTAACGGTCTTCAATTTCTACATGACATGCTGAAACTGTTTACTGTTCTATACTCATAACCAAAAAACGGCTATATGTTCCACAGCGGTTTGTAATGGATAAATTTGATTTTATTGACATCACCTATCCAACTGTACCCAGCAGCTGTTCTTAGCTATCTCAGTTCCTTGTCGCCATCCCCCAACCAAGCTCGAAAGTTTGCTAAGAAACTCCTGCTGTTTGACGTCGTCCTCTGAAAACATCCAAGCCACGCTCGACTTTTGATTAGTGGGTGCAGCGTGCACCTTTCCTTCTAACGACAGCAGTAAAGTTTTATGGGGTGTCCACTGACAAATTCAGAAGTAGAGGATAATATGGATGAGTCTGCCATGTAGGATTTATCATGACAATATATGTTTTTTTTTTCATTCAGAGCTTTGTACAAACACATTTGGTATCGGAAAGTCTCTGTTCCCAGGAAGTACGGCTCTGGACGCCATCTCATGTAGTTTTCCATTTATGTATAACCTTTCTTAAAAGACATCTTTTCTAGTGTTCCCCACTTCTGATTGATTTCGTTCAATATTTCCATGTTCAGCATTCAATTACTGGTACATGTATCCCTGACGACTCTCTATGTCTGTTTGAACTTTCTGTATTCCAGACAAATGTTCTGCAGTAATTGTGATCTTTTTGGAAAGTCAATGAAATAAATGGAGATAACGAAGAGTATTCAAACGTCCATTAAAAAATAAAAAATAGATGCAGAGAATACACGGTCATCCAAAACATCAGAGATGGGATAAGGTGGAAAGTGGAAGTGGGCATGACCTGCCGAGCGGTCACACGAGCCGTCTGCTCCTTGAAATGTTAAGGAAATAACGGGCATAATCCGAATGTTTATTTTTAATATACCTCCCGCTTGAAAAGCGGGAGGGTATATAGTAATCGTTAATTCCGTACGTCTGTCCGTCCGTCTGTTACGCTTTGGGGTACCCATCTCTTATCCGCAACTCCTCTCATACCACTGAATGAAATTTGATGAAACTTTCACAGAATCTTTATTACATATTGCCATTGTGCACCTCCTATTTTAATTTTTGATCTGACAGATATTTTGGGTTTCCCGGCCACTGGAAAAGATGGACTTTTTCACCAGTTATAACCATATGGGAGGCGGGGGTATCATTTAGTGAGCTCATCGCTCACAGTACCTCTAGTTTGGTATGATTTATTTCTGGGATTTTGGTTTTATTTATGCATTTTTATATTATATTTATACCCCCGCTTGAAAAGCGGGAGGGTATATAGTAATCGTTAATTCCGTCTGTCTGTACGTCTGTCCGTCTGTTACGCTTTGGGGTACCCATCTCTTATCCGCAACTCCTCTTATACCAATGAATGAAATTTGATGAAACTTTCACAGAATCTTTATTACATATTGCCATTGTGCACCTTCTATTTTACTTTTTGATCCGACACATATTTTGGGTTTCCCATAGCAAAACATGGACACTGCCATTTATACACATATGGGGGGCGGGGGTATCATTTAGTGAGCCCATTGCTCACAGTACCTCTAGTTTGATTTAGAGTGTACATGTACTAGTATCTGAAGCCTAAACGCCAATTTCCGCGATCTTTATCCACATCAGCTAAGTTTTTGATTTATTTCCTTCGTTTTACGATCAGACTTTTTGTGTTTTATCATCTTTCCTTTTTTCTAAAAATAATCTTCCTGCAGTATGTATATCCGACATTACTCTAAGCTTTTTTAGAGAACCTCAATGATTATCATAAGTATGTAATATTTATTATCCACTTTTAAAGTCTACTTAGAGAAATGGAGAATAATTACATTGTGGAGGTCTATAACAGAATGGTGTGTGTCAAAAGCCTGTTTCTATTCTTAAGCACTGTACAAGAAATAATATCTTGCTCTGAGTTTTCATAATATTTTGTAAACTGGCAAGAAACTGGATTCTTCTTGTCTTTGTTAAATCATTCCATGTTAATACTTTTTCAGCCTCAGTTATGTGCATGCTATCAATAGTCACTGAAATTTCAAGTTGACAATTATTTTTATTTATTCATGCTCATGATGTGAAATTAATTAATTTGTTGACATTCCACATTTGCATATTGAATGTATGTTGGCCTTGGCAGCTTTATGTTAACCTAATCTTCTCTTAGTTTTGTTGACCAGTGAGGTAAGGTTTTTTTTATTAAATGGTCTTCAATTTCTACATGACATGCTGAAACTGTTTACTGTTCTATACTCATAACCAAAAAAACGGCTATATGTTCCACAGCGGTTTGTAATGGATAAATTTGATTTTATTGACATCAGCTATCCAACTGTACCCAGCAGCTGTTCTTAGCTGTCTCAGTTCCTTGTCGCCATCCCCCAACCAAGCTCGAAAGTTTGCTAAGAAACTCCTGCTGTTTGACGTCGTCCTCTGAAAACATCCAAGCCACGCTCGACTTTTGACTAGTGGGTGCAGCGTGCACCTTTCCTTCTAACGACAGCAGTAAAGTTTTATGAGGTGTCCACTGACAAATTCAGAAGTAGAGGATAATATGGATGAGTCTGCCATGTAGGATTTATCATGACAATACCGGTATCTGTTTTTTTTCATTCAGAGCTTTGAACAAACACATTTGGTATCGGAATGTCTCTGTTCCCATTGAGTACGGCTCTGGACGCCATCTCATGTAGTTTTCCATTTATGTATAACCTTTCTTAAAAGACATCTTTTCTAGTGTTCCCCACTTCTGATTGATTTCGTTCAATATTTCCATGTTCAGCATTCAATTACTGGTACATGTATCCCTGACGACTCTCTATGTCTGTTTGAACTTTCTGTATTCCAGACAAATGTTCTGCAGTAATTGTGATCTTTTTGGAAAGTCAATGAAATAAATGGAGATAACGAAGAGTATTCAAACGTCCATTAAAAAATAAAAAATGGAAGCAGAGAATACACGGTCATCCAAAACATCAGATATTGGTTAAGGTGGAAAGTGGAAATGGGCATGACCTGCCGAGCGGTCACACGCGCCGTCTGCTCCTTGAAATGTTAAGGAAATAACGGGCATAATCCGTCGTCAATTCAGTGTAATTAATGGCCTAACATTATATATAAAAACTTCAGTTGGCATTTGAATCATTGATAAATTGTATTTGCTGACAAAGACTTTGTATCGATCATAGAACGAAATGATGACTTTAAACGAGCCTGGTAATGTTTTTTGTTTCATCAACTTGTTTGTCAATAATTTACCTCGTTTTAGAAATTGTTCATACGTAGAGCATGATCTTGTGTATCTAATAAACTGAGATGTATAAACTCCATGTGCAGGTGATGAAAGTATATTGCTGCATAAGTAAAGGCAGTTGACGATTGACGATCTTCATTTGCAAGATCATTTCCATTAGTCTTATGGTATTTTTTTGCTTCCTTTGCACCTTTCATGTTTTTGACCAAGAAATTATCTCAACGTTTGTACAAACAAGTTGTATCCGCCCGGCTAACGAAAACAACAGTTTACTCTGTCAGTTTTAGCATACAAGGCCCCCTTTAGTTAAAGCTTGGATAAGAATAATCATACACGTCAGATAAATGCTTGTAATTTTTTAATCACATGTATTACAATATAACACTATCAAACAGGTATATTGTTATTGACAATTACCCAACAGGAAAAATGATTGGTTGAAAGGGCTTAGGGGTAACAGAGCTATGTCCATGAATGCCGTCAGGATGGGTGGCATTTGTGTGCATCAAACTGAAATACCTGGACCGAATTAAATGTGCGGACATCTTTGGCTGTCTCTGTCGAGTAAATATTCCTTTCTTATTTCCAACCACGCGAATTATCTCTGAAATTTAAAAAACGCAACAATTTCAAATACATTAATAATATATATATATATATATATTTAAATAAAAACCAAACAGTATTAAAGTTTTAATTAAATTCAGTCATAAAAACTTGATATTAATTTTACAGGGGATGCTCACTAATCCATGGCACAAAATCCCACCTCTGAGGTCGGTGTTAGCTTTGCTCCTAATTTGTTTTGTTTAATGGACTTTTGAGCGTGAATAGTGTTCATTATCTAATTAAATTATATTTCATTTTATCACTGAAAAAAGTGTGATGGTTAGAACAAACCTACTTACGTTGAATAGTCATGAAATCGGCAAAATTCCAAGGCATTTCTCCTACCAGGAACTCTTGTCTTAGATGGTCAAAAACTTTATGATATTCCTGAAGAAATTCTACCTGAAATTCCTCTGTAAACACAAAGGATGGATCCTAACAAGATGAAAAAAATATCTTATTATTCCACTCCAAAAATGCTTTTTATGAATAAGCTTTTAAAATTGAAATTTTTAAAAATAGGATTTTCCCTTATCTTTGTGTTTTGCTGAACATTCACAATTTTAATTACTTTATTCTTAAATTTAAGTGGTTATACCAACCTGATGATATCCCGGAATGGTATCAGCCCCGTATTCTGTGACAATGATTGGTTTATTGTATTTATTATGGAAAGCTTTGAGGTCATTGGTCAATTGTAGATTAATCAGCTCTGTGTGGGAACAATCAGAATACCAGGCATAGTAACGGTTTATACATAGGATATCATTGTACTGAGCCTACAACAAACACAAGGCATAGTTATGGTTTTTATCCTATGTACTGGGCCTAAAACAAACAAACACATGGCATTGTGATATGATTAAGTTACAGGATATGAATGTTCTAGGCCTAAAAAAAACAAGAACAAGGCACTGTTTTATCCAAAAGATATCATGGTACTGTGCCTACAGCAAACAAAATGGCACATGGTTTATTCGTGTTTATCATTTTACTTACCATATAACAAAAATCCAATGCATTGTAATTGTTTTTACACAGGACAAAGTCAAGGCACGATATTATTTTACTCACAGGATATAATTGTACTGTGCCTTCAACAAACACGGTTTACACACTGAAAATCTTTGTACTGGGCCTACAGCTTACAAAGACATGGCACAGAAATGGTTTATAAACAAAGTAACGATGACCTGAGCCTACAGCTAACAGTGAAGGTTTATACACTGGATATTATTGTACTAGGCCTTCAACTAACAGTGAAGGTTTATACACGGGATATTATTGTACTGGGCCTACAGCTAACAGTAATGGTTTATACACGGGATATTATTTTACTGGGCCTACAGCTAACAGTAATGGTTTATACACGGGATATTATTGTACTAGGCCTTCAACTAACAGTAATGGTTTATACACAGGATATTATTGTACTGGGCCTACAGCTAACAGTGAAAGTTTATACACGGGATATTATTTTACTGGGCCTACAGCTAACAGTAATGGTTTATACACGGGATATTATTGTACTGGGCCTTCAGCTAACAGTAATGGTTTATACACGGGATATTATTGTACTGGGCCTACAGCTAACAGTGATGGTTTATACACGGGATATTATTTTACTGGGCCTACAGCTAACAGTAATGGTTTATACACGGGATATTATTGTACTGGGCCTTCAACTAACAGTAATGGTTTATACACAGGATATTATTGTACTGGGCCTACAGCTAACAGTGAAAGTTTATACACGGGATATTATTTTACTGGGCCTACAGCTAACAGTAATGGTTTATACACGGGATATTATTGTACTGGGCCTTCAGCTAACAGTAATGGTTTATACACGGGATATTATTGTACTGGGCCTACAGCTAACAGTGATGGTTTATACACGGGATATTATTTTACTGGGCCTACAGCTAACAGTAATGGTTTATACACGGGATATTATTGTACTGGGCCTACAGCTAACAGTAATGGTTTATACACGGGATATTATTGTACTGGGCCTTCAGCTAACAGTAATGGTTTATACACGGGATATTATTGTACTGGGCCTTCAGCTAACAGTGATGGTTTATACACGGGATATTATTTTACTGGGCCTACAGCTAACAGTAATGGTTTATACACGGGATATTATTTTACTGGGCCTACAGCTAACAGTAATGGTTTATACACGGGATATTATTGTACTGGGCCTTCAGCTAACAGTAATGGTTTATACACGGGATATTATTGTACTGGGCCTACAGCTAACAGTGATGGTTTATACACGGGATATTATTTTACTGGGCCTACAGCTAACAGTAATGGTTTATACACGGGATATTATTGTACTGGGCCTACAGCTAACAGTAATGGTTTATACACGGGATATTATTGTACTGGGCCTTAAGCTAACAGTAATGGTTTATACACGGGATATTATTGTACTGGGCCTTCAACTAACAGTGATGGTTTATACACAGGATATTATTTTACTAGGCTTTCAACTAACAGTGAAGGTTTATACACGGGATATTATTGTACTGGGCCTTCAGCTAACAGTGATGGTTTATACACGGGATATTATTGTATTGGGCCTTCAGCTAACAGTGAAAGTTTATACACGGGATATTATTTTACTGGGCCTACAGCTAACAGTAATGGTTTATAAACGGAATATTATTGTACTGGGCCTTCAGCTAACAGTAATAGTTTATACACGGGATATTATTGTACTGGGCCTACAGCTAACAGTGAAGGTTTATACAAGGGATATTATTTTACTAGGCCTTCAACTAACAGTGAAGGTTTATACACGGGATATTATTGTACTAGGCCTTCAACTAACAGTGATGGTTTATACACAGGATATTATTGTACTGGGCCTACAGCTAACAGTGATGGTTTATACATGGGATATTATTGTACTAGGCCTACAGCTAACAGTGAAGGTTTATACACGGGATATTATTGTACTAGGCCTTCAACTAACAGTGATGGTTTATACATGGGATATTATTGTACTGGGCCTACAGCTTACAGTATTGGTTTATACATGGGATATTATTGTACTGGTCCTTCAGCTAACAGTGATCATGGTTTATACACAGGATATTATTCTAGGTTATAATAAACAAACACAAAGCACAGTATTTTTTATTATACATACAAAGAACATCAAGCATGGATTGCAGGCATGCACATGTCATATGTTCTTTGTCAATACGCAAAGACCATCCAGACAATTAATCGGGACAATAAGAAAGAACACAGGAACGGAAACCGAGAGTATTCAATAGGAATGTTATATTATTACAGTTTATTCAGATTCACGTTATGGCAACACTGTATAAGCTATTTCTCTGTGGGTAAATGATGTAACTACTTACGGCTTTTTCTTCATTATAGTCAGCATTGGCAACAAATGTAACAAGTCTGGTCGGGTCTGATTTCTTCACATGCTGCAAAATTGTCCTTTGGAACAAAAGGAAAATTGCACATGTTGACTGAACCTTCTTTTCATTTTACTTATTTTACATTGCAGTGAAACTCAGAAAAAAAGATTAGTCTTACTTGAAATAGTACTCTGATTCTGATTGTCCAGACTTTGGTTCGTTAGCTACTGACCAGATAATCACAGCTGGACGATTCTTATCCCTTTGAATCATCTCATCCATGACTTTTAAATGGTGAGCCAAGGATTCATTTCCAAAGTTATCATACCTTTTAATACAATTAAAAGAGGATTTAAAAAAATATAAAAGTACCCAAAAACATGTTTTATGAAGAAAGTGGCACCAGATCAGATGAAACTCGACCTACTCTATGCCTACACCTGGACTTTCATCAATGACTACAATGCCTTGTTGGTCAGCTTGGTCCATAATCTCCTCGGCATATGGGTAGTGGGATGTTCTGAAACAGTTAGCACCCAGCCACTTTAGTAGATTGAAGTCCTTGGCAATCAAAGGATAATCTAGTCCCTTACCTCTGATCTAAACAAAACAATTAGGTTATGTCAATAATGTTTCTAAAATAAAAATTATAATATTTTTAATTGAAATGGAAGAAGAAACTTCGTGAAAGACTTCATAGTTCTGTCCACTATAGAATAATAAATTTGGAGATAATCATAAACGACATTTGCTAAAGAGCAATAACTCTTACATCAGAGTCCTCATGTTTGGCAACTCCATGGCAGTAGAACGGTTTGTTGTTGATCAAAAGCTGTGTGTTGGTGTTAGACACAGTGCGGATACCAAATGGAAGACTGTACTGATCTATTTCAGCAGATGTTGAGGTCAAGGTTACCTTCAGAAAGATATATATGGGCACATATGGTTTATGTGATGAGACATGTCTGTCATAAAATATAAAACATTCAGTCTGATTTTTCGATTTCTTTTTCTTTCTTTTGATCGAGTCAGTAAAAAACTGTTTCAAAAGGAAAGAAAGAGTTAACAAAACAACTTTCAGAAAAAGTTTTTATTTTCAATTCCGCACTACTCTTGGAAAGTCCTAACCAGTAACGGTTTAAACATTTGAAGTAATTTCAAGAATAGAATTCTAAGCTCAAGCTTAAGAGAGAAGATTTTTTTAAACCTTAAATGTATACAGATAGGCAGCGTCATTTGACGAGTTCACCATGGTGTAGGGCCACCAGAATTTGGCATTGTGTACAGTTATCTGTCCGAGAGGTTGACTGCTCTGCCCAACAGAGTTACCCTCCTTATCAAGGATGTTTATTTGGATTGATTGAACCATGGAAGCCATGTTGGGCGTCACTGTATAACTAACCACACCTAAATGTGGATATTTAGGTAAAATGGAATCACACAAATTATTCATGGTTCTAAGAATTTGATAAAGTAAAAAAAAATTAAAGGAATGTTCGGTTCTTTTTTCAAGAAAAGACTTTGTTTAACTTTTAAATTACAAACACACTGCTTTGCGATTTTGTTTTAAATTTCAAGAGTTAGATGTTCTATACACCTGTACATAGAAAATGGGGTAAATTAAAATTAAACAACACGGGGTTTACCGTTGCTTCCATGTATATCAGTAACTATGGTGATGTCATCAATGTAAACTTTTGGTGTGGTAAAGACTTTAACAGATCTGTGAATGCCAGCATAGTTGAAAAAATCCATTTGAAGATTTTGGACAAAGTATCCTTTTGGGTACCTAGAAATGTGTCAATAAACATCAGTGCATAGATAAATATCTATTTACCATGTCATTTGCATACCTCTTTGTTACACATTTGTTTAAGCAGAATTATATTTTCTTTATATACTATGAAAAATATGGAGATAAGGAACAGCATTCAAGATCAATAGTCCATAAAACTATGTATACTTTTTACAATGCAATAGTACTTAGGTTATATGTACAAAAAAGTAACCATTTTGTTTCATGCCCGAAGCTCTACAATACACTTGAAATTTTTACTAACCAGTATCGTAGACATATTATATTATTAATTAATAATAGTTACTTTAATTAAATATGTCGATTCGATACATCCCAGTGTATTTGAAAAATAAGAAATCTCAGAGTCCACAAATCTATCATCAAATTTGGATGTTTCAATGACTATAAACGGCAAAGGCCAAATTACAAAAAAAAATGTATGACAAACGAAATTATTTCTGCTTTTCCATATTCAAGTTCCCTCTTTTATGTGGCAATATTCCACTACCATCTGTACATTGTTTTAATTCAATCACGAATAAACATATACGTAGTAAACACAGTTCCTATGTTTTCTGCAGCTGCCTTTTTGTGTACGATTTTTCTTTTCAAATTAAGAAGTATCCATAGACCTCACTTACTTGAGTGAATCATTTTTGTACTCAATGGTCCCTGGGGGTAGTGTTGTGGGGGTCAGTGTGTTATTTATAGCTACGGTCACTCTGTTAGGGCCATTAGTATTATAATTTTTTAATTCTGTTTCAAATGGCAGGTGCCCTCCAGAATGCTGCATGACCTCCTGTCCATTCAACCACTGCAATGCGATCAGAAATCATTTTAATACTGTTGAATCATCATTGTTTGTTGGTAACCAATGTTCGTGGGTTTCGCGGTTCACCCTTTCCCCCAAATGTATATCCCAACGACCGATTATTTTGTCAATATAATTTTATTCAGTGATTCGTATGAATATACAAGTAACATTATCCACACGAATCAACGATATTTTCTTAATCAAATACGAACATTGACCCAACGAATTAAAATTATGCCGCAGAAACATTTTAACGAGGAAAGTTATATTCTTTATATTACTGTCTATTGAGTAATACACGGTTAAAAATTAATTAGTTCAAGTCGATGTCATTCAATAAAATAAACAATTCATAGAAAAAATGTTTGAACTTACAACAATGGTGTTGTAATGTGCACTGTCAATTCTTAAAACAATCCTCTTTGAGTTGAGTTCTGGTGGGATGTAGAATTCTTTGTCATACCAGGCCCACCCCACAAAATCTCGTAACTCCTTACTCTGGGTAATGTCATTGTAGCTGGAGGGGACTGGCATTGGTATAACAGGACCACTCTATATTAGATATATCAATCAAGTTTTATTATGAATAAAACAATATATCTTAAGAATCACTATCTATTGTTTGTTGTGTAAACCAAGCATCAACGATAATTAGAAACGTGGGATAATTTGCATAACGAACGAAACCAAACCAAAGAGTTTGAAAGGGTAATAATTTTCCATTAATAATTTGATTTTAGTTGTAAAACGTCATTTGATTAGTTAAACGGTTTTATCCATTTTGTATAGCATAAGTTGCCTACGTCAAAATGAGTTATGTCAAAAACGTATTACTCCGCTTGACGTTAACTTTTAAAATATGCTTATTTGAAGCCTTTTTTCAAAGGAAAAAATTGGAAAATTGTCTCATTGTCTACATTGAAATTAAATAATTAGGAATAAAGCTTATTTAAATTTTCGCGGTTTTTGCGGTTTACATAGCGTAAACTGCCCCAAGTTATGTTATCTCGTATAGCAAAAGTTGAAATCAGCTTCATTCCTTAAATAATAAAACGACTGAATTTGACCTCAATAAATAAATACTGATAGATAAATATATCAGCAAGCATTCAACTACATCTGATTATCTAAGTCAAATAAGTACTTATCTTAGGTTACATTTAAGTATACCTGCTGCATATAAAAGTGAACAAAAAAATTGCATCAAATTAGAATTATAATGATTGTTATAATAATACATTTAACCGCTTCTATATATGATATGAAAGAAAAGAAGATGTGAACCTGCGTTAAAGGTCTGGAGTACCAGTTTTCATCGAATCCGCGAACTCGGTTCTCCGATGTGTCGATTCTGAAGTTCCACATTCCGTCCAAATTTTGGATGAAAGTTCGCGACACTGAATATCTCGGGTATAACATACCGGTCATAACACAACATATTTGTAAACATATGAGAAACGTCTGCATTGTTGGAGCATCCATCTTTTTCACCCAAATAAATGTCATGTGATAAGTTCCCGTAAGTGTTCAGTGTGTTTTATTCAAAGCAGGTACAGTATAAAGCAGGTACAGTATCTGATTATTTTGTTGATTGTTTGGGATACTCTCTGATAAACAATATCTGTTTTGTGATTGTGTATCTAATTTTAGCATTCTAGAAATTATAGAATATATATGAAAAAATATATAAAGAGTATCTTTTGGTATAATAAACAAATATGTAAATAATTTTGGAGAGTTATATCAATTTTGATATTAATTGAGTTATTTCTATTTATATGCTGACAAGATATATCTTGAAATATTTGAAATAAAAGACACAACAAAGTCTGACACGTCTGTTTCATACATCTATTTTTTTAACTACTGGTTATCTCAAGCAAACAACTAAACTTATTGATAACGTAATGAATGAAACTTTTCCATTGTCAACAATCCTTAACTAATGCAGTAATGTACTTTTAGCAGCTGCTTATGGGCTTTAGATCTCTCAGTTGTATGTATGCACAATTTCAAAAACGAGTTAATTTATTGACGGATAAGTTGATGAAACAAGAATATCATTGGTCTTCTTTCCAAATCATCAACATCTATGGTCGATGTAACAACAGGTAATGATAGTATTTGTCAGCAAACTAGTAAGTTAAATGCTGGCTGACGTTTTTCATACTGATTATTAGACCATTATTTACCCACTGAATTGACGACGGATTGTTCCGTTATCTATCGCTCATGACAAGGAACAAGAGTATGACCGGTCGGAAGGGGCTGTTCACTTTTCCATGGCACCTGATCCCACCTCTGATGTTAAAGAGGTCGTGTTTGTTCTGCTACTGATTTGTATTGTTTTAATGGTCTTTCGTCTTCATATATTTTATCATAAATAATATAAACATGTACTTAGAGATTTCATTATTAACATAATAATGCACCTCTTTGTTGCATTATTTAGAGAATACTTGTAATAAACAAGTCTTTTTTTTTTAATGTCCACATTTTCAAATAAAAGATAATTAAGGCCATCTTTAAAATATGTAAATTCACCCTCTGCTCAACGACTGGTTAAAAAGGTCCGACTCTGACTTTTTTCATCTGGAAGAAACGATTCTTCTTTGAAATTTGCTCATTAATTAAGCAAACAAGTAAGTCATTAAGTCACCCTTTACGCTGAAATTGTCTAGGTAAGGTAATAAGATTCTCCCATCTGACTGCGACCATTTAAACCCTGAATCTGGAGGGGCAAATTAAATAAACATTATTTAAAAGATGTCCATACCTACAATGCACTACACTTCTTGACAAAGTAATTTTGGTAGTTGAGGTCAGTATAGAGGTCTCTCGCAACAAGGACAAAGACTTTTTCAGATGCTGCATATGACAATCTAAACAACATTGTATATTTATACAATTACACGTCAAAATATAGAGATTTCAGTAAGAATTCTCTTCATTCGTATAAATTTAGTCCATTGACCCCGCTACCCTTACTTCAATTTTAACTTTCAGAGAAATCTCAGACTAATAAGCGCTGGTTTTCAGTCCCGATTCCAAAATAACCGCAAAATGAAGTTTTCTAACAATATCGAAAATAAATAACTAGAAAATAGTTATTTTCGTTATACTTAAATTCTAATGTGTAGAACAGATGTGTCATTTGCAGGCTACGTACTAATTAAGGTGACTCATCGTAGCAAGAATTCTGCCAGACTGACCTCATCTGCCAGACCTTCTCTGCTGATGGGCGTCATATAAGGGCAGCAAATAAACATATACGGACGTGTCATACACATCTACCTGGTCTTCTTATTTACCATCTTAACCTTTGTGTGTGCTGCTGTCATCTACGTGAATGGCTTTGTCAATGTTTATGTTCATACATGTACCATATTAAAGACATTATATACAATTCAAAAGGCAATTTCACGTGCAATCCTTTCATTTCACTTTTCTTATGCTTAAGAATTATCCAAAATAATAAATTATATTGATATAAAAAACAGTACTAGTATCAAATTAGTCAAATTCCATTAAACAATACAAAAAAGGAGCAGAGTAAACACGGACCTCCAAAATATCAGAGGTAGGATCAGTTGCCATGAAGGTGTGAACATCCCCTGTCATGTGCTCCTTGTCATGATCGGGGAATAACAGAAAAACCTTCGACAATTCGGTAAACAATGGCCTAACAATTAGTATGAAAAGCATAAGTCAGCAATGATAATATGAAGTTGCTGACAAGGTCGTTGTACCGAACATCAAACTTAGGAAATGATTACTTTAAATGTGACTGCTGATATTTTTGTTTTATCAACTTGTTTGTCAATAATTTAACTTTTTTCAGAAGTTGCACATATGTAGAGCATGCTCTTGCGTATCGAATCAACTGAGAGATATAAACCCCGTATGCAAGTGATGAAAGTATATTGCTGCATAAGTAGGGAAGCTAGCGATTGAAAAGTTAAAGTCATCGCGTTTATCATAGATCTTTGCTGTTAGATTACCATTATTGTCTTTTTCAAGTAAAATATCAAAATATGAAGCAGATGTGTCAGACTCTGTGGTATCTGTTTTCTAAAACTCACATAGAATTATCATATCGACATAAGATGGAAATAACCACTGTTAATTGACAATCCGTCGTTGATATATCTAATTATGATAATTCAAATTCTTTTTGATTGATAATATTCAATACTGTCAAAACTGACATGATGTTGAAGAATTTCTTCCTCAGAAAGGGAACTATGTGTATAAAATATGAGAATTAGATATTATCAGCAAAAGCCAAAGAGAAATTACATTCAAGAAAAGATATTCCTTGTGAAGTACGACATTGACAAAATAAGATTACAAAAAAGGCACAAAATTAGACAACAACTGCTGCTTCCGACCATGGCATACAGGCATCTTAAATGAGAGGTGTTAAAATGAACATAAACAATTAAAAATGTTTACTTTTATTTCAAAAAAACTCTCAAATAACAAGCAATAAAGTGTATAAAAATAGGTATACAAAAAAAAATAGCTTTATATTTTAAAGTATTAGTCACAATTTGAATCTTTTTGTTTGCAAACAAACAGATCAATCAATTGTCTCAGATCAATTCTAACTTATGACAAAAGTAGCACCATTGACTAGATATTAAAATACTTTTGACATTATCACCTTGACACAAAGCATTAACATTTCAAGAATAGTACAACCTCCTCAAAATATTTTTCTGTGAGTCACTTGAAGTGTTCACTGTGATTATTATTTATGGAAACAACGACTCTCTTATAATAGTACATGTAAATGCAAGTATATGATGTGAAACACAGAGTCAGTTTACCCAACATGGACAATTATGGATTAAAAGACATTAAGGCTGTTAGAACTCTGTTCATGGAAACTACTATGATGAGTCGTGTTTGTGTACATAAGATTTCTATATCTGGACCGAATTAAATGTGCAGACATCTTTGGCTGTCTCTGGCGAGTAAATAACCCTTTCTTATTCCCCACCACGCGAGTTATCTCTGAAATGTAGAATAAATGATTCAAAGTGTGATTGTGAAGGGAAACTTAAATTAATATGAATTAATTAAGGCAAAAATATCAAAAACAATATGAGGATAACTTCTGAGACTTATGGTACAACTTACGTTGAACAGTCATAAAATCAGCAAAATTCCAAACCATTTCCCCTATCAGGAACTCTTGTCTAAGATGGTCAAAAACTTTATGATATTCCTGAAGAAATTCTACCTGAAATTCCTCTGTAAACACAAAGGACGGATCCTAACAAGATGAAAGTAGAATATCTTATTAATATTCCATTTAAATTTTTGTTACTATGAAAAAAGCATTAAAAGAACTTAATTTTGATTTCCTTTCATTTTTTTTATTACTAGATGGTATTTTTTTCGCATAGGTTTATTAAATCATATATGTAGGTTTTCTTATAAGAGAAAGTTGTACCTTACTGAAAATGTCATTACATACTTTATTCTTTAAAATTGTAATACTAACCTGATGATATCCTGGAATGGTATCAGCTCCGTATTCTGTGACAATGATTGGTTTATTGTATTTATTATGGAAAGCTTTGAGGTCATTGGTCAGTTGTAGATTGATCAGCTCCGTGTGGGAACAATCAGAATACCAGGCATAGTAGCGGTTAATACACAGGATATCATTGTACTGGGCCTACAACAAACAAGCACAAGGCAATGTAATGGTTTCTACACAGGATATTATTGTACTGGGCCTACAACAAACAAGCACAAGGCAATGTAATGGTTTCTACACAGGATATCATTGTACTGGGCCTACAACAAACAAGCACAAGGCAATGTAATGGTTTCTACACAGGATATTATTGTACTGGGCCTACAACAAACAAGCACAAGGCAATGTAATGGTTTCTACACAGGATATTATTGTACTGGGCCTACAAAAAACAAGCACAAGGCAATGTAATGGTTTCTACACAGGATATCACTGTACTGGGCCTACAAAAAACAAACACAAGACATTGTAATGGTATATACATAGGATATCATTGTACTGGGCCTAAAACAAACAAAAACAAGGCACTGATTATAATGCTTTATACATAGGATATCATTGTACTGGGCCTAAAACAAACAAAAGGAATTGTAATGGTTAATCCACAAAAACAAACAAATACAAGGCATTGTAATGGTTAATACACAGGATATCATTGTACTTGGCCTAAAACAAACAAACACAAAGCATAGTAGCGGTTAATACACATGATATCATTAGTTTCATAAGGCAATGTAATGGTTTATATACTGTATACAGGGTTATTCTCACACAGTCTTATTTTCGCCCTTTCACAACAATTTTGCCCCATTTCAAATTCGCCCAGTCGTAGTTTTGTTTAAGAAATATAACTGTAGTCTTTAATTCGCACAGTTTTAAATTCGCCCAAATGAGGGTAGGGCGAAAGGGGCGAAAATAAAACAGGGGCGAAATTGTCCTTGTATACAGTACAGGATATCAATGTACTGGGCCTAAACTAACAAATACAACAAAAGGCACTGTACATATTGGTTTATACATAGAATATCATTATTATGGGATTAACAGTGTACATTTGAGGAATCACTGTCTAGTTAGTAAAGTATGTCAGGGCATCAACGATAGTGGGAAACATGGGATAATTTGCATAACAGGCGAAGCCCGTTATGCATAAATTATCCCATGTTTCCCACTTTCATTGATGTCCCTGGCATACTATACTAACTAGACAGTGATTCCTTATATTTCCATTTCATTGTGAAATAAAATTGTAGATTTAGACTTAAAAAATGTAGACATAGACTTAAATTACACGAGGACTTTCATGCCAATTTCAATAGTCCTCGCCCACTGACGTCAAACACATAGGCAGCCGCAGGAGATTTACATGCATATTTGGCCTCCTTAGCGTCAGACACAGAGGCATATGCGCACGAGATTAACATGCATATTAGGCCTCCTTAGCTCCTGACCTATCAATCTGCCTAATTTTCAATCCGGCAGAATTATCAAGAAATAAACTCCGACAACTTTCAAAGAGTTATCAAAGAGAAAAAAAATAGAAATGGAAATATAATGTTTTATACACAGGATATCATTGTTACAGTAATGAGCCTAAAACATACAAACACAAGGTACGGTGCATAATCATTAATGGCTTATACACAGTATCGTTGTACTGGGCCTAAAACAAACAAACTAAAGGTACAGTAACAAATAGTACATATGATATCGTTGTACTGCGATTAAAACAAACAAACATTAGGCTAGATAGGGTTTATACATGTAATTTTATTGTACTGACCCTGCAAAAAAGAAACACAAAGCACAGTGTGGTTCATACAAGTGATATCATTGTACTTAGCCCAATGCAATAAAAAGTCAAACAGTAATGTTTTATACATTGTGCTGGGCTTATAACAAACTTGAGGCACTGCAATGGTTTGTATTATGCACAAGGCACTGTGCATAATGGTTTTTACACAAGATATCATTGTCCTGGGCCAAAAACAAACAAACACAAGGCACTGGAATGATTTTTAGCCCATCTCTGCTGATTTTTTGATAAAATCCTTGCTTACGATTGATCAAAGTCTGTCGTTTAAAGGGGGGGGGGGATTACTTAAAGTTAGTACACCAATTGCTCCACTCGCGATGCAAACTCTTACGACAATGTCTGTGCAAAGAGCTCTTCTTTTTAAGGATGCTTAATTTATTAGATAAAATAGCATTCCTTGGTAGTCAAATATCTAATATCAGTATAACATTTTTCTTCTTTGAGCTGAAGAGTAACTACTTACAGCTTTTTCTTCACCATAATCAGCATTTGCAACAAAAGTAACAAGTCTGGTTGGATCTGCTTTCTTTACATGCAATAAAATTGTCCTGCCATAAAAAAAAAAACAAAAAAAAGATCTTCATTAAAAACACCACAGGATTTCATGCATATTTTTTGAATTTTAGACCTTTGCATACATAATTACAATATAACTTTGTATAAATTCTACAACAAAACTGAAAGTGAGATAGATGAGCTTATCAGACTTACTTGAAATAGAACTCCGCCTCTGGGAGACCAGACTTTGGTTCATTGGCTATAGACCAGATGATAACAGCTGGGCGGTTCTTGTCTCTCTGAATCATTTCATCCATTACATTCAGGTGGTGTGCCAAAGACGCATTACCAAAGTTACCTTTCCTTACAATATAACAATAGAAAAGTACACAATATAGAAAATGAAAACTGTCTCAAACATGGCAGCCAATCACGGGAAGATTAATATATACATGTATATGGACCTACTCTATGCCTACACCTGGACTTTCATCAATGACCACAATGCCCTGTTGGTCAGCTTGGTCCATAATCTCCTCAGCATAGGGGTAGTGGGATGTCCTGAAGCAGTTAGCACCCAGCCACTTCAGTAGATTGAAGTCTTTGGCAATCAATGGATAATCCAGTCCTTTGCCTCTGATCTAAAAAAAACAATGATATTTTATTTATTTGCAAAATATATATAACAAATATGGTTTGTTTCTGCAATGTTACAGTGATATGGCAAAATCATAATGAAAATGAAAATTTCACAAGCTGCTCCAGAGTTAGGATAATTCAATATTTGCTTAAGATGGATAACTCTAACATCAGAGTCCTCATGTTTGGCAACACCATGGCAGTAAAATGGTTTGTTGTTGATCAAAAGCTGTGTGTTGGTGTTAGACACAGTGCGGATACCAAATGGAAGACTGTACTGATCTTTATCTCCAGATTTTGAGGTCAAGGTCACCTTAAAAAAAATTTGAAGTTTTATGACAAACATAAAAAACATCCTGTCCTGGCTTATATTATTCATAGATCAAATACTGCACTGCAATAGTCATAATGGAATATACTTGCACAAGTGTGTCATAATTTATACAATAGGATTTGAACTTAAAAAAGCAAAACAAATAATTGTGAAAACCTTAAATGTATAGAGGTAGGCAGTGTTGTTTGATGAGTTCACCATGGAGTACGGCCACCAAAGGTTGGCATTGTGTACAGTTATCTTCCCTTGTTGCTGACTACCCTGCCCAACAGAGTTACCTTCCTTGTCTAGAATGATAACTTCCATCGATTGAACCATGGAGGCCATACTAGGTGTCATTGCATAACTAACCACTCCTAAAATTTAACATACATGCATACAATAAATTGTCTTATTAAAATGTTGTGAATTATTTAAATCCTGCTCATGACATAAAATCTTTTAGTCCATTTCAGTGCATTTAACTGTTTTTTTTATTATTATTCTATTTTATTAAGAATACTGTCTATTTGGCATTTTCTTAATTATCTCCACTTGAAAGGGTACTTAAGCCTTATTTCAAGAATTTATAATCCCCTTTCACTCAGATATGCTTTGTACCTATATTGGTTAATTTTTAATTGGCCAAGTGGGTCTTCAGAAGAAGTTGAAAATGAGAAAAGTTTACAGACAGATGGACAGACAGACGGATGCTAGTTGATCAGAAAAGCTCAATTGAGCTTTCATCTCAGGTGATTTAAAATACAGAGTCCCTTAGGACAATAAGCCAACAAAATCTCAAAGTTAAAGGGTATACTCTACAACAATTCTTATGATTATATTTTTTCTTTTCTGCTACTCTGAATATTTAAACTTTTGTATAAAAAAAATGATGCAAACCCAAAAATCCAAACCCAAAATAAATTTATTCCCATGAATTTGCATCTTAAGATATCTCTCTCTATTTTTCCTACTGAACAAAGTCAAAATTAGAAGAAACCAATTTTAAAGTTGCTGAGAATTTGTTAATGACCATTAAAAAATCTTCAGAACATGTATCTCTTTGGTCTTTGGAGTAACCATAGAGAAATTGTATTTAATGACTATCACTGAGGGTTTTGTAAAGACATGTATTCTAGCCGACCATTACTCCAGGTAATGTGAGATATTGGGTAACAAGTGCCAGACTTCTGTGTGTATTGTAAATTCTATTGTTGATTTCTTTGTTCAGAGTAAATACACAAAAAACAAATATACAAATAATAAAGGAAATGTATGATTTTTGCTACATTAGATACAAAACTTCCAAGTAGAAAATCTTGATTAAAACCCTCTAAATAAAAACAGCTACAGTAAAATATATTCTTAAGCTACATCATACGTATATACAATGTAGTGTACATTTTGACAACAATTGCTTCAAATTTAGAATAAAATGCTAATCAGCAATTTGAAGTTAATCCTTTAATCACACAATAACACATTTTGTACTTTACCATTGCTCCCTTGTATATCAGTTACTATGGTGATGTCCTCAATATAAACTTTAGGTGTAGTATACAGTTTTACAGATCTATGAATCCCAGCATAATTGAAAAAATCCATCTGTAGATTTTGGACAAAATATCCTTTAGGATATCTGTAAGTTGATTGAATTTACTCATCAGTAAAAATCTAACCTGTTGAAACAAGCTAATATTATAAACTGAGTCCTTACTTCATCAGACTTAGTTAACAATTTACAATTGAAAGGTTAAAATAAAGTATTTTTCACTTATAAATAAGGGCAATTTACTGATTAAATGACAATTCTGTCTTCAAAATGAAATTGTAAAAATTGTCAAAAAGTAATCCTCATTCTGTAAAAGATCTGCATAGATGAGATGGATGTTTCCTTTTTATTAAAAATATATACTATACCCTCAGTCATATTTTTAGTCATTTTACTGTGACCTTCACACTAGTGACTTTTCTTAGTCTAAAGTTTATGTAAATCTTAATTTTTTTCTAATCATTTAAAAAACTGTTGGATATGGATTGAAAATCATAATAAACAGCATCTCAAGAGAGTGACCTAGTTTCTCCAAAAATGTTCTTCTGCAATTTAGAGTACATGAACTTAAGTGTCAATTCATTTTCATGCAATAGGAAAAATTCTCTTTAATCTAATTAATATTTAAATAATCAACTACATTTTTACCAAACCAAATTCTTACTTGAGTGGATCGTTTTTGTACTCAATGGTCCCTGGGGGTAGTGTTGTGGGGGTCAGTGTGTTATTTATAGCTACGGTCACTCTGTTAGGACCATTAGTATTATAATTTTTTAATTCTGTTTCAAATGGCAGGTGCCCTCCAGAATGCTGCATGACCTCCTGTCCATTCACCCACTGTAGTGAAAGCAGAAAGTTAATTAATGTAAATTGTAAATGGAATATTAACATATGATTTTTAAACTGCCAAAATGCATAAATACTGTAAAAGTACATCTTTCTGCTTGATATTAATTTACGCTATCTACAAGGTTAACAAATTTTCTGCACAAATTTGTCCCTTCATACATATGTATTTAAAATAAATGTAAGGCATATAGTGGGAGTCTATGAATTCTGTGTAATTTTGTACCTGTGGGTTAAATGGAAATAGATATTCTGTAGAATAATTACCCAGTGTAGAAAAAGCACATCTACACTACAACTAGAACTTGGCTAAAGAATTTCTAATCAAGTTAAAGATTAAAATTAATTGAATTTTTACATTTTTGTACATTTTTACTTTTTTATTTATTAATCTTCTTTTGAACTTACTACAATGGTGTTGTAATGTGCACTGTCAATTCTTAACACAATCCTCTTTGAGTTGAGTTCTGGTGGGATGTAAAATTCTTTGTCATACCAGGCCCACCCCACAAAATCTCGTAACTCCTTACTCTGGGTAATGTCATTGTAGCTTGAGGGGACTGGCATAGGTAACACAGGACCACTCTATAGTAAACATATCCATTTTCATTCTGTATGTTGATTTGTATACATAGCTTACATGGTACTTACATTTTACAAGTTAAAACAATACTTTTTTTCAAATGTTTCAATTTTAAATAATTCATATATATTTTATCAATAAACAAGCTACACCGTTCATTTCATGTAATATATAGAGTTCATTTCAAAGTCCTTTGATACTTTCGGTTATAAATCTATTATATCTAGTTTCTCTTCACTCAGTTACACATTTAATGACTATAGAAATTAAAATTATTGCATACAGAGAAAAGTATATTGTAACTCACAGAAACTTGATAATTTTCACTGCTTATAATTATTTACTGATACAACATGAGTCATAAACAAGATATAAACTAAAACTTTGCCATACTAGCTATTCGATCACATGAACGAAGTATTGATAAAAGTGATAAAAGCCTCCTAGGCTGATACATATAATAATTATACTTGTTAAACATATTGTCATTTGACCATACTGCAGCATACGGATAATATATATTTCATAATACAAATAAACTAGTTAGCTATGGACCTGTTGAAGCGGTCTTGAGTACCATTTCTTTGCGAATCCCTGGAACCTATTCTCCGATGAATCAATTTTAAAATTCCACATACCGTCTAAATGTTGGAACACTGTCCGTGATATCGAATTTCGGGGATATAACATGCCTGACATAGCACAACATAATTGTAAACAAACAACATAAATGAGGATAATACGTTTCATGGGGGCAGCCATTTTTACAGAATAATAAGTCACATGATATACACACGTGACACCATAGAAAAAAGGACTAGGTATAGTATTCACTGAATTATGCCCCAAAGTAAAAGGTGCTTAGACACATATTTGACGAACTTGACATTTCTGTATAATTATCACGACATATTTATTTCAAAATTAATAGCATTTCACACGAAAATATAATTTTTAAAAAATTATTTTAGCTGGAAATTAACTCAAAGATGTTTGATTAACACATCCTTGCAATTTCATAATATATATTTAAGAAGCGATTTTGTTGTGTACTATTGAAAAATATTACATCTATGATCCAGAAAATTCAGAGTAGAAATGAACAATGTATACAACACTGAGTACGGGCTGGCGGTAAACTAGTGATCGAGGGGGTTTATCTTTCGAATTTTATTTCTACGCTGTATTTTTCTGAATTATTTTTTAAACATTTTTTTACATTGGTACACAACACACACAATTGCAACAGTTCCTAAGCATTTATCAAATTTTTGAAAGTGCTAGGAAATGTCAATCAAATGCAACCAGAAATTCAAAGTTTCCGAGATAAAATAAGATTTTTATTATATACCGGGGTACTCAACAAAAAAAGAAACGCATATTCGGATTATTAATAAACATGATAATCTAAGTTTTCAATCTAAACTGTCCTATGTTCCAAATTGACAAGTTAAGTTGATGTCATTGACGTCGCCTCCAAATAATTCTAGAGTCATAGATAAGATAAGATAAGATAAGATAAGATAAGATATGTTTTATTACTAATTCAGTGCCCAAATGAGCATAAAGAGAACAAACTTACAAGAGAAAGGCCTAAAATATAGTTGACAGAAAAAGGAAAAAAACAAAACATCTAGACATACATGAACCTATATAAACATGTACATAAAATAGACATATGACTCTTCAATGTATATATACATATGTATATTGTGGTATGGGGCATCAGTATTTAATGGCAATTAATTAATGCACATGCATTTTTGAACTTAATGTTAATAAGATAGATAGAAAAAAAAATGCAAAGTACATTAGTAGTAGAGACTGAAGTACACATGAATTTAAAAATTATGTATTTCCTAACATTTTTACTTTTATCATTTTTTTATGAGATTTTTTCTCTTAATAAAAGATTTGGATAAAAAGTCACATAGTTTAAATAATATATTGTGATCTTCATTTGCCATAATCCATAAAAAATTTGATTGGTGGACAGAGTGTTGAAATTTTTATAAATGTCGCTTAAAAAGTTAAACAAAACTTTCCTTTCTTCATTATATAAAGAAAAATTTGTAAGGAAATGGATTTCATCTTCAATATACAATTTGAATTACAAAGAGTACATATCCGTTGACTTCTTTCTAGAGGGATCTTTTTCCCATTAATATCTTTTGTATATTCATATCTACCACGTTCAATTCTCAATTCATGTGCACTTATTCTGAATTTACACAGTATTTTCCTCTGTTCAAAAGACTTTAAAGATAATAAATATTTCCCAATGGCAAAGGTATTCTTCAACAAAAAATATTTATCAAGTTTACCATGTTTTTGACCCTCATCGTGTATTTTAAGCCAATATTGGTAAAAATGCTTTTTGATAAGTTTTTTTTCAGTAGTCCTTTAAACGTGGTCATATTTAACTGTTTACATTTAGGTAAATTAAAGTCTAGTTTGTTACATAAAAATTTGACAGTGTCATACCAGTTATTGATGTCAGACTGACTAAGATTTTTGCACTCATTATATGCTCAATATAATAAAGATGATTCTGATATATTTTCTAATCTATGCCAATAAGATAGTAAACTAATGATGATTGAACAGAACATGGGTAATCTGCCAAGTTCAGATAGAATAGCAATATGTGTACTCTTTTTACCAACACAAAGAATAAATTTACAAAATTTGATATTCAATTTCTCTGCATCCCAATCTTTATATATAGTGTAAATGTCTTTATTTTTTTCAATGTTGCATTTAGATAACATGCCCCAAACTTCACAGCTGTATAATGATATTGGTTTGATGAAGTCATACGTCTTAACCAATCCATATCATATGTCCTTTGCGACCTCTCAGCGCTAGTGGATTTCCAATGTACGCACGTCGTGCACGAATACCAGCTCCTCTCAGTCTATTGCGAACAATTTGTGCACTTTATGCTGATTTAAGCAGTTTGTACAGCAGTTCTGAGTCGATTGCGCAGGTGCTGAAGGAGGATCTGACGGTCCTATCTGGATGCGGTAACCCGCGGACGGCCAGTTCTTGGTCTGTCATACGTGTTCCTTACTGGTGGAGACGTGCGTTTAAGTGCTGCAAAGCCAATTGTTGTACCCCAAATGCAATTGCAAATTTCAGTTGCGTAGATCCAATTAGTTTCATTGTTAAAGCCTTTTTGCGTTCATCTTTGTTTAGACATGGCATTGCAACATCAACATTGCAATCAAAAGAAAAATATGGGTTTAATAAGAGTGTTTATTGTTTCTCTAAATCTAAATACAAAATTTCATTGAAAATAGACGCCCGATTTACAAGAAATCATGCAAAACACCATTTTCATAAACATGATTCAAAATAATTTAGCATTTTGGGTTTAAAAGCCCATAATGTACTTTAAATAGGTCACGGGTATCAAATGATAAAAAATAAAGTTGTTCCATATACTTTTTCAAAATTTCTTTGATGAGTTACACAATATACGTTTCTTTTGTGTTGAGTAAAGTTTAGATTGAAATGTTAATAGCAACATTTAAGTCATGAAATTATATAGTTTTTGTTTTTTTTTTGTTTTAAAAGATATTAACTTCAAATCTGTGTCCAAGCATCTTTACAATACATTATTATCAAATAAATAATGATACTTTGCAGTTGAAAACTTTAAATTGTGATTATTTTAAAACCATCATTTTTTTTTATTCAATTTCATTCAGATACGGAAGATATTTCACCATTTTTCTTCATTCTGGTCAAATATTTCATTATTTTTTTTTCTTTCAGCCTAGCTTCAAGCATTTTTTGGCCAAGGTCTCTAAACCCCAGTTTCTCCGATTGCACAAATCTTACATCCCTCGAAAAGTAATATAAATATTCGACTTCAATTCAAAAATACGATAGTGTTAATGATATCAATAAACATAGTTTTGACTGTGAATATGAATGTGATTTTTTTATATATAAAATATCCATATTAACAATGAAAATAAGTTTTAAAATATAGGAACTTTTAATTTGTGATAAATACGAGTCTGTAGGAAAATTTTGTCAAAAGGAACCTTTTGGCATCCTTTGACATTGACGTTTGATCTTTTCACCTCGAATTAATATGTTTCTCCACTTGAGAAACTGTTGCATTTCTTGTCACGAGCATAAAATTCAAGTCAGATGATGCTCTTTGAATTAAGAACTTCATATTGATTCTTGCTTTTTTTTCAGTATAAAAAAATGTTTACAGCAGGCGGTGGATACATGTAGGAGAAGCCTTTTCCCCCTTGGCACCTAATCCTACCTCGATATGGACTTTCCAGAAATGTCTTTTTCTACCCTTTTTACAGAGTTGTATTGTTTATTAGCTTTTTAAGATCTATCTCTGTGCGTTATTTTTAATTTTTGCATTAAAATACTCGATCTAAACTGAAATGTCACAGGCCTCTTCAGATGTTGAAATTTCATACAGATCAATACTTTTTAGTACGTAACGGTATATAATTAGAGTTGTTAGATAACTTTGAAAAATGACTGAGAAACAAAGAATAATTATTATCTACGTATATATTCCCAGAGCTTATTGTATTAGTTAGTTTTCAATCATTTTTCAAACAAAACCAATTTTTTAACATCAAAAGTAGCTTCGATAGACTGTATATTGTATAAAATGTATTTCTTGTTCACTGACAGTGTCAAAAGATAATTTAACAAACATTTGAATTTAGATCTGTAGTAAGTCACAAACTATAATATAATACATAAACGTAATTATGGATGATGGCAATTACAAACATGATTGTCACATGTGGGAATTTGATGATGTAGACAAGTGCAATCATTGGCATGTGTGCACTCCACGGCGCGACGTGGGTGATGGCAGTTGCACTGGTGATTGTCACATGTGGCTATTTGGTTACCACCGCATGTACAGTCAGACGCATGGTGGCATTCAATCACTGCTCGGCGTGGGTGGTGGCAATGACACAGGTGATTGTCACATGTGGCAACTTGGTTACCACCGCATGTGCAGTCAGATGCATGGACGCATTCATTCATGTTGTGGCAGTGACAAGTATTTTGTTCGCAGTGTCCAACCATATTGGTACCACATATTTTATTACAGTCGGCGTCAGTCGAACATGCGGTGTTTTGTTGGCCAATCACCAATGATACTGAAGAAAAAAAAAGGACAAAATGAGAAAAGGGGTGTTACTTAACATTTCGCTTATAAGTCATGAATAAATGCAAGCTTATATTTTTTAATGTTATATACACTTTGTAATGAAAAAAAAGATATTTCATGTTTCACATATTTATGCTTATTTATTTTTTCCAAAAGGAAAGGATGTACGTATATAGGGTTAACGCCTCATGAGACTATCCGTTATATATGTTCTTGAGAAAACGCACTTGGCCAAAGAAAATACCTGTGGCAAAGCGAAACACATGAAGAATGTAATTTTGATGTTTTCAAAATTGATTTTCTATAGTAGTTCAGAAATAATGTGTATGTTTAGGCATACACTTTTTGGTAAATACTCATTTCAATCCAGATATGATTCGCAAAATGAGGAAAACATCTATTAAGGTGCCAAACTTACCCAAAGCCAAAGAGACTAATGACGTGAAAGCGGCCCTCATCGTGCTTTTATGTTTCTAATTCCTTCTAGAGACTATTAATCTGCTGTCTATCCTCTCTCTCAATTTATATATGTAGTCAGGGATATAATTATCCTTGATCATGAAAGCCCGAGGACAAGGTGATAAGGACAGAGGGAATCATGAATTTCTATATACAATGAAGGTAATTCCATCGTCCTTGCAAGATATGTGCAAGATTACGAGATATTTGGTCCAGATTAGTAGTAGCTGTGTCAGAAAACAGTATATGAAGGATTCTTGTAAAAATCGTTTTCAAGTTACTTGCTTTCTGTTCTAAAATGTAGTTAATTTAATTTATTTCTTTAAATCAGCTTATTCAGGTAAGAAATCGTAGAATATAATTTGAAAATAAAATCAGCTTGAGAATTTTGTTTTCTGACCTTAAGATTAAGTTTAATCCTCATGCTAGTCTAAGATTTATTTAAAAAATTGAATAATAAATTATACATTATAAATACACTCTGTATTCAGTATATCTATGTATGTTTTAGTAATAAAATTATTTTAACAATGAAGTATTAGGATTTGACGAACGGTACTTAAACTCAAAAGTCAATTAAAAATGCAAATCAACAGAAGAGCAAACACAGTTCTCTAAAACATACGAAGTAGAATCAGGTGCCATTGAGGAGTGAACATCCCCTACCGACCGGTCACACCCGCCTTGTGCTCCTTGTCATGATCGGGAAATAACGGGAAAAAATCCGTCGATAATTTAATGTGTAGATAATGGCATTACAACTACATGTAGTATGAAAAATTCAGTAACCATTTGACTAAACTAGTCTTAAGCACTATAATTCTCTTTTTTTTCTGCAGTTAGAGTTATCTGCCCTTATATCTAAATTCCAATAAATAGAAATTTAGTTTATTACTCAATTTATACTGTGTCGTGTTTGAACATTTTTCCTGAGGGTAGATGCCACGTACCATATACTGAATAGATAAGCTCAATATTTACACTTTAATTCAAAATAGTCTTGATGTCTAAAAAAATATTTTGCGCTGGAGAAGAGAGGGTTCTTAACAATGGATTGTTTTTGCTTATAACTGAACAAGGTCATTCTATCAACCATAGAACTTGCGAGATTATGACTTTAAACGAGACTCTTGTTTTATCAACTTGTTTGTCAATAGCATATCTCATTTTAGATATTGTTTATACGTAGAGCCTGCTCTTGCGTATCGAATCAACTGAGAGATATAAACCCAGTATGCAGGTGATAAAGGTATCCTGCTGCATAATTAAGGGAAGTTGACGATTGAAAAGTCAAAGCCATTACGTTTATCATAAAACTTTGTTAAAGAGACTGCGCATGCCCAACATGTAAGACGCACATTCCTGGCAGAGGGAGAATTTTTGCCAAAAAACCTATGAAATAGTGAAATTCTGAGACTTAAAAGACGGTGATATAAATCAAGATATTCTTCTGTGTGTTATGTGCAGATTTAAGTAGTTTACATGAAGACTTAAATACCACATAACAAAACCATATATTTGTTTTTGACATCTGGGGGTCAGCATTTTCTTTCATCATACAGACATTTATGGAACATAGGGAAAATAACATAAAAATATTGTCAGTAAACTGCCAAGGCCTGGGGGATACAGATAAAAGAGGTGATGTTTTCAAAAATCTTAAAGCTAAGAAATGTAATGTTTATTTTCTTCAAGATACACATTTTGTGGAAAAGGATGAGAACATGATAAGAACACAGTGGGGGTATAAAGCTTTTTTTAGTTCTTTCAAGTCCAATTCAAGAGGAGTTGCTATCTTATTTAATAATAATTGTGAAGTAAAAATATGCAACGAGTTTAAGGATAATGAGGGAAATTATCTTATTTTAGATGTCCTCATTGAAGATTTACCTTTTTTAATGATAAATATATATGGTCCAAATTGTGATAGACCCAACTTTTTTCTAAGTTTACTTAATAAAATAGAGGAGATAAACTGTTCTCAACACATTGTTATTGCAGGTGACTTCAATTTAATTTTTGATAAAGAGTTAGATTCAACGAACTACAAAAATTTAAATAATCAAAAATCACGACTTGAAGTTTTAAAAATTATGGATGCTTTAAACCTAAAGGATATATATCGTGAAAATAACCCAAACTTAAAAAGATTTACATGGAGACGAAAAAACCCAATTAAACAAGCTAGGCTTGACTTTTTCTTAATATCAGAATCTTTGTTCACTATGACTCCTTCTGTAACTTACGAGAATAGTTATCGTTCTGATCACTCACCAGTTGTGTTAAGTTGTAAATTAAATGAGTTCATAAAAGGAAGAGGATTCTGGAAATTTAATAACTCTTTACTAACTGATAAGGAATTTGTTAAAAAGATAAAATGTAAGATTGAAGAGGTCAAAGTTCAGTATGTCTGCCCTGTTTACAATATGGAAATACTTAGCTGTCTAGATAATGAGGATATTCAATTTACTATTAGTGATCAACTTTTTCTTGATATTTTACTAATGGAAATAAGAGGAAAGTCAATCTCTTATTCCACTTACAAAAAGAAAGAAACAAATGAAAGAGAAAAACAATTAGAAAAAGAAATATTTGAATTAGAACAAAATTTAACAGAACAGTCAATAAATGAACTTGCAGAAAAACAAACAGAAATAGAAGAAATAAGAAAAAAAAGGTTTAAAGGACAATGTATCAGGTCAAAGGTTAAGTGGATTGAGGAAGGAGAAAAACCATCAAAATACTTTATTAGTTTAGAATCAAGAAATTATGTCAGTAAGCAAATTCCAAAAATAGAAAGAGATGATGGATCAGTTGCTTCTACTCAGAAAGATATTTTAGAGGAAACAAAGGTTTTTTATGAAAGTTTATATAAAAAAAGAGAAAATGTTGAATCTGAAAATATTCATGAGAAATTAAAAAATTATAAAGATATTCCCAAGTTAAGTAAAGAAGAATCAAACAGCCTTGAAGGTCCGGTGACAAATTCTGAAGTTCTTAATTTCCTAAAACAAATGAAAAATGAGAAGAGTCCTGGCCCCGATGGATTTACTTGCGAGTTTTTCAAATTTTTTTGGAAAGATATAGGTTCTTTTATTACAAGAGCAATAAACAATTCATATGATCTATCACATTTTACAGAGTCAAATAAACTTGGAATTATAACTTGTATTCCAAAATCAGGAAAACCAAAACAGTTTTTAAAAAACTGGCGGCCAATTAGTCTACTAAATGTAGTTTATAAAATAGCTTCAGGTTGTATTGCTGAACGAATGAAAACAAAATTAGATAAATTAATCAATAGAGACCAAACTGGATTTATAAAAGGCAGATTTATAGGGGAGAATATTAGATTAATATATGATTTGATGCATTATACAGAATTAAACCAAGTACCTGGTTTACTAATGCTTATAGACTTTGAAAAAGCATTTGATACAATTTCATGGAAATTTATATATCAAACATTGGACTTTTTCAACTTTGGGCCCTCCATTAAAAAATGGATTGAGACTTTCTACAGTGGTATTAAATCATGTGTAATACAAAATGGTATTATTTCAGACTATATATTTCCTCAAAGAGGCTGTAGACAAGGCGACCCAATTTCACCATATCTCTTTTTGTTATGTGCAGAAATACTTGGAATTCTTATTCGAAATAATAAAGACATTAAAGGCATAACAATCGAAGGCGAAGAATATAAACTTTCACAATATGCTGATGATACATCCCTTATTTCAGATGGCTCACCTACCTCAATGGATGGTATTCTACGAGAACTTGATTATTTCGCAAATATTTCCGGTTTAAGAATTAACTTTTTAAAAACAAAAATGGTTTGGATTGGAAGTAAGAAATATTCAAAGGAAGTTTTTCACCATTCTCGGTGGAAGCTTGATTGGGATAATTCAAATTTTGATCTGCTAGGAGTAAAATTTTCAGTTAATCTGGAGCAAATGCTTGAATTAAATTACATGTCAAAATTAAATGATATTAAAAAATTGCTATGCATTTGGAGTATGAGGAAACTTACCCCATTTGGTAGATTAACAGTAATTAAATTTCTTATAATACCAAAACTTAATCATCTGATTCTTACACTACCACATCCTAAACCTTAATTTCTTAAAATGTTTGAGACAGAGTTGTTCCATTTCTTATGGAATAGTAAAATACATAAGATAAAGAAAAATGTTATAATTCAGGACTATAAATATGGAGGGTTGAAAATGGTAGATTACACAGAATTTATTTCTGCACTTAAATCAAGTTGGGTTAGAAGACTCATTCACTCAGATGCAAAATGGGTAAAGTTGTTTAAAGCTGAACTAAAAACAGAAATTGAAGGCGTGTGGACAAGGGGCTCAGATTACATTCTAAACTTAGCAAATAATTTAAGAAACAATTTTTGGAAAGAGGTCCTTAATTCCTGGGTTAGACTTATAAATATAAATCAAGAAAACAAACATGTGTTATTAGAACATATATGGAACAACCCACACATAATGATTAACAGAAAATCTTTTTTCTGGAAAAGCTATTTTGATAAAGGCTTTGTCTTTTTAAATGACCTTTTTGATAATGATGGTAACTTTTTAAGCTTGGATACCTTAGTTAACTTGAAAGTGAAAACAAATTTTGTTGAATATAATGGTCTTAAGAGGGCTATATTAAAAAGACTGAAGTATTCTAGAATAGAAGACATTAAAAGATTAAAGGTTATTGGACCAAATATTCCAAATTCAACTATTATGTTTTATAGAAGTAATAAAGGGTGTAAAGATATGTATAAAATATTTATAAATAACAAGAGAGAGCCAATCAGTTCTCTTTTAAAATGGAATGAAAATAATGTTTTCTTTGATGAAGCAGATTGGAATAAAATATTTGAACTACCTTTCAAAATCACTCAGGAATCCAAATTTCACTGGCTCCAATTTCAAATTTTACACAGAATTATTCCAACAAATTATTATCTTTTTAAATTGAAGTTGATCGATTCACCAGCTTGCACTTTTTGTTTAAGTGACATAGAAACAATTGACCACTTGTTTGTAGAATGTTTCAAAGTAAAAGATTTATGGTGTAGGATTGAAGAATGGGTTTTGGAAAAATTTGAGATGCATTGTAGTTTTGATAAAATAGCAATACTTTTTGGTAAATACGAGAACAGAAATATATGTAAATTACAAAACTTGATAATACTTACTGTAAAGCAATTTATTTTTGCTAGTAAATATAAAAGTGTTCCAAAATTAAGTATTGATATGCTAATAAAAAAGATTATAGACAGAATTTTTATAGAAAAGGTTCTGTTATTACAAGGTTGTAAATATATGGAATATGAAAGGCACTGGCAAAAAATCTGTGACGTACTTTGAAAAAAAAATATCTATTTTTATGATGATATGTAATTATATACTAATTCTAAGGAATACATTTGTTAATTACAAAAATTTGAATACATTTTTCTACTACTGCTGACCCCCCCCCCCTTTTTTTTCTTTAAAAAAAAACTTTCATGATTACAAGTGAACTTTGTACTGTTTTAAACGAATGAAAATACCAAGAAATTTACCGTGTATATGTATATGTGTTTATATGCTTTGCTTATATATATAGTTTGCTTTGTATACTTGTGAAAGTCAATAAAAATGTAATTAAAAAAAAAAAACTTTGTTTACGCGTTAAGAACGTCCTTTTCTAGTAAAGTATCCAAATATGAAACAGATATGTTTGTGGCATCTTTTATTTCAAGTTCATATATTTAGAGGTGTCGACATATGAAATGTGAATGTTCTTCTCTTCTCGATAAATATTGACAAAAGTGAATGAGAAATTTAAGGAGTTCTGTAAACATACAATTCTAGAAGTGGCGTAACTCAGATGCATGTGGATTTTCATAATTCCAAGTTGCTTTTAGAAAATTTAAAGTCAAGAAATTTCAACCACTTTAAAAAACAAAATCACTCTGCGATAAACTTTTGACATTATTGATACTCTTTCCCCAAATAATAATGGAACTTTACTGTGGTAAATTTACTTATCATGTCATTGGCTACTTCCAATTTTTTTGTGAAAAACACTCTGTATACTCAAGTACACTGAAGTTTATACTTAAATGATGTTCGAGTTTCAGATTCTTTACATTCCATAGAGCTTGAAATAAAAGATACTAAAGAGTATATGACACGTCTGTTTCAGATTAAGATATTTAACTAAAAAAAAATAATGGTACTCTTGCAACTAAACTTTATGATAAACGCGACGAAATCAAGTTTTCATTCGTCAAGTTACATTATTTAAAATAAAATATAAGATTATACTAGTACCCTTAACACCTAAGTATGGGTTTTAAGTCTCTTAGTAGAACGCACTCTTCTCATGAACAATCTCTAAAACGATGCAAGATTTTGACAAACAAGTTGATAAAGCAAGAATATCAACAGTCTCATTTAAATTCATCGTTTTGCAAATTATATAAGCGATACAAGGGCTTTGTCAGCAATAAAAATCAATCATTAGGTTGCTGACTGGCTTTTTGATATACCATTATTTACATACTAAAACTTGAACAGATTTTCTGTTTGTCTGGTCATGAAAAAGAAAACATGGCGATTGAGACAGGTCGACAGGGAATGCTTACTGCTTCGTGGCAACTGATCCAATCTCTGGTGTGTAAGAGGTCTGTGTTTGCTCTATTACTGATTTTTTCCGTTTAAACGGACTTACAAGTTTGAATACCGTCCGTTATTTCGGACTCTTCCGAAAATGTAAGTTTTATATGCGATTTCACATTACAGAGTGGACATTTCAAAATAAAGTTCTACTCAACCTCAACCTTTAAAGACAAAAATTACATCATCTACTTTATTCTCTGATAATTTATGTATGTAGCAAGAATTGATGCATGTTCCTGACTTGTTTTGTTTTCAAAGATTGCAAAAATAACGATGATGTAAAAAAAAAATTAATTCTGAGTGGCGGAAAGGCTATAAAAGATGCAAATGCACAATGAATTTTGCAAAATGAAAAAAAAACCTGGACCAAAAGATTTTGCAAATTAATTGTTTTACATTACTGTCTTTTGCCCTTTCCGACTCCCATTTGTTTGAAAACAATCAGATAGCCTTTAAAAATGTTTTTATTTGTAATATTTGAAAATACAAGACTTAGTCTTCTATTCTCTAAGGAGCTAATTACATTTATACATTGAAATGATTTTTTTTTTTTGTCAATTATCTGGATAAATGCTAGAAAAATTCATTTGACAGTTAAATGCATCTGGTTCTAGTAAAAAAAAAAAAATTCGCTTCACAGAATAAAGATAAACCAGTAACATAGCGTAATTAAATATATTAAATATACATGTACATCTTACATCAATTTCAAAAGTTTACAGGTACATAATATTCCCTGCTGAGCTTTAACAGTCCAGTGTATATGAAAAATATAGCTCATGTAGGGAAGTAATACCAGCGTGAATAAAACGATTGTCAATCTATTTGAAATATTCAATATTTTAATTACTTTACGGCCTTGTTCTAAAGATAATAAAATTCCTCCCAGTTTCTAACAGTAGACGTTGAAAGTCAACACGCGACTGCAAATCTTCTTGAAAAAAGAACTTGTTGATGGGACAGAAATAAAAGCAGTCTCGTTTAAAGTCATAATTTTGCCAATTCTTTGATCAATACAATGGTCAACAAGTACAGTCAAATTTGTTTAAATTTCATGACAGATACAACCGGTCTGCAGAGGATGCTCACTCCTTCATGTCACCTGATTCAAACTCTGATAATTATTGTAAACTTCATTTAGATAAGACACCATATATACACAGTAGATACTAGTAATACATGATTCGGAAACAAATGGTAACAACTTACAGTGTATAATAATCCTCTGATAGTTAGAGGTCCGTATTGCCCTGCTCCTGATTTGTATTGTATGAATGGAACTATGAGTTTGAATAATACTTATCTCCATATTTCAATGAGAAATCTAGATTTGTACAAAACATACCATTTTACCTAAAATGTGTGTGCATTGAAATCTTGTTTTTTAGAGAAAAAATCTAAGTATTGGGGAAAAGAAACATTAAACTTGCGTAGGAATAATGTAACCCGTCACATAGCGGGATTTCCAAGTCCCTATTGTATTTGATTTAATAGTAATGCAGACAGAAGCTGACTACTTGCCTTTATCTGTTCCATAATGTGCATACAAGTGAAATTACATTCACCGAATGCCTCAAATCTAATCAACCGTGATCAGCCGAAACCAAGCAAAAAGAACAATTGGATAGCTGTAGTAAATCAAATATGCCTTTAAAAAAAACAAACAAACAAACAAAACTCATAAATAAAATTTCCTTCCAATTCCTTAATTGGAATTGCAATCTTGTTTAATATCTTTAGATATTATGGAGTTATAAACGCAAATAAAATTGTATTAAGTAAATAAGTTTGGTTTGCTTGATTAAAATTATAAAATGAAATTATTGATCTCAAACTTTTCAATTCTTCGTCTTGAACTTCTATTTAAACTAAAGGTACTGTGAGCAATGCGATCACTAAATGATATCCCCGCCTCCCATATGAATATAATGGCAGTGTCCATGTTTTTGATGTGGGAAACCCAAAATATGTGTGTCGGATCAAAAAGTAAAATAGGAGGTGCACAATGGCAATATTATAAAGATTCTGTGAAAGTTTCATTAATTTCAGTGGTATAAATGATGGGTACCCCAAAGAACAGACAGACGGACGGGCGGGTATACCCTCCCTCTTTCCAAGCGAGGGGTATAATAACCTATATGGTAGATGGTATCCAGCTGGAAAAAAGTACAATCTGTAGAATAGCGTTTCTCGATGTAAGAGTTTGTTATGAACAGAAGGCGAATTATCATGTGATTGACGCTAAAATCGCCTCAGTCATAATTTCTTTTGAAAAAAAAATTATCTATCTTTTTCACCTTTCTAAAAAAAATATCACAAATATCGCCCTTTTATTCAGTCAATCCATAGATATCGATACCAACTTCACAGAAAAGCATTTCATGCTTTGGCCGATATGCTTTATGGGAAGGTGTTACATCTATGAGTCGATCTCATGAAAGGGCTATGTTTGTTTATTATCCTATAAGAATCTACAATTTATTACATTTCTTATATCATTCCTGAAAGTAACATTGAAAAATGCATAAATAACAGGGTTTGCGATGTTATGACTAAAATACAAGTAATAAACAATTATGTTGGCATCAATCACACGAATGGACATCAGCCATGCTGGCAAAAAGGCGAGGATGAAAACTACAGTCACTACGAACAAAATCCCAGCAGTCTTTATGTTGGCCAATCGTAGTTTGTTTCTTACGGATCGCTTGCTTTCGGTGACGCAATTATTATTCATCAGTCTCCGACTGATGTCATTTTCTACGGTTTCATTGGCTGTTAGTTTAGTTGTACATGTGTTGGTTATTGTGTGACTTGTCCGTCTGTCTGCTCCTTTGTTTGCCCGTTGACTTTTCCTATACCTTCTCAATGTGATTGATTTGAAGATAAGAGCGTATAGAACGGTTACAAACGCACATGATATCAAAAATAGCGACGCATAAAAGTTTTGATAATTCTTCATGAATCTTTCATCAAAATAATCGTAAACGGGGATACAATACCCTTCATAAGCTAATTTCATATCTGAAAAATTATTCGAAACATTTCTTGGAAAATTAAGTTCATGTAGCGTATCGTCGCCATGGGTGTTATTTTGAGGTTCCATTACCATTCCATTATAAGAGAACTGCTCATCACTACCAATTACAGGAGAAGTTACATTTTCTTTTGTCGCAGTCGTCTCCGAAATTGGATAAACGCCGTGCGTAAGTAAAGGAATTACTCCTAAAGATAAGGCAAAAATTAGAACTGCCAGGATTATTTTCTTGGCCATCCTAATGTCTAAACACTGATTCCAAGGTCGACAAATCTTGAAATATCGATCGAACGCGATCAGAACCATAATAAAAGCCGAAAATGGGATATTGGACGTAATAAGAAAGGTATATACCTTGCATTGTAAATCATTGTTTATTCTTTTAGCCATCACTTCGTAATAAATAGTAAATGGAATAATTATCAAGCAGGTGAAGAAATCTGTCAGAGCTAGAGCCAGAATAAAAATGGTTGTTGTTGATTTTTCTCTCTTTCTGGAGAAAATATAAAAGACGAATCCATTCCCAATGGATCCAGCAAGACTGAAGGTCACGAGGTACCCAATGACAACTAGAATGTAGGGATAGTCCACGTGATTTTGAAGATTGACGTTACTTACTCCACCCATCACGTAATTTTACTCCAATGATTTCAAATTTAAGTTGAAACCATTACAACTTTGTGAAATTCTCCAACTACCTATAATTGAAATAAAGAAAGATTAGTTTAATGCATGTAAGATTTTGTAGAACTAAGAAATATTAAAAATAATTTTTTACAACATGAAAGCAGATTAAATCTCATTTTTCTTTGCATTGTTTTATGGACTTTGAGATTGAATACTGTTCGTTATCTCCATATCCTTCTTTCAATACAACAAATAACCTAAGTTATGAGTACACCATACAGTCATTGTGATATATTTCTTCATACATTTTTATGAAAAGATGCGCAATCTTCTATCATTGTATTTTAAGAAATATAACTAATTGTATAATCTGAGGAGATCGCGACATGATCGTGTGATTGTAATACATTGAAAATAAAAAAGGCTTGAAAACATATATTTTTTATATTTCTAATAATTTCTTCAGCAAAAGATATAATTATATGATTGTGACTGAAGCATCGCCATTACAGCAAGTTTTCGTGTAATTGTATAAGAATAAATTGTACTTCTAGTCTGTCTTCTGTCTTTATTATATTCCTTTGATATGAAATTCTATATTTGACAGCATGGGGCTCAGTAGTACCTCTTACCGCTTTACACATTATCGTTTTCTAAACGATGGCATCTTAGAATTACAATGCTGTGAAAAAAAACATGCCATGTGCTTTCACACACAATAAGCAACTTTGGGAACAAATTGAATTTTAATTTACAATACTGAATTTTTATTGTACATAAATGATCTGAACATCTTCAAAAACTCAACTGACTGTGAGAATGATAACAAAGGGTCAAGTCTCCATGTTCAAGAAAGTTATTATTTCTTGCTTTTTCCATCTTCTCATATCCAAACTAAACAGAGGAAAATGCCTTGGGCATTTCATTCCTGTCGTCCACGGCCATACTACTGATATTAGCCGTACCAATCTGGTCCTTTATCTTTCCGAGTGCCCTAATATTACGGCATAAACCCTGATATTCATCTTTTATTAACGAAAAAGGCAATCAAAGTCTCACAATTCGAGTCTTTCAAGATAATGATTGAGGGTTTTATTTAAAATAAAGCGGTTTTCTTCCTGCTCATATATCGTCTTCTTTGTCATTATCAAACTTTATGAGAAAATTAAGACAATTAATAAATGGGTTTCATTTACAATGTTTTTTAAATTTAATATTATTATTGTATGGGTTTGTTTTCTCTCTTAAAAATTTTTGTGGCAAAGTATGCTAAAGGGCTTTGAAAGAAACGTCTTAAAATAAACTTCTACAGTTACTGTAACATGGCAAACTCAGATTTTCATTGCGTACTATCTAATTATGAGTACATGTAAAGTAATACACAGCAAATTTACACTTTGAAAGAAAATAAATTCAATATCATTTTATCGAGAGAGAGAGAGAGAGAGAGAGAAAACAATTAAGAACATAACAGTTAAAAAAACAGACTTTTAGATGCATCTTTCTATATACACTGATAGGTAGATGTAGAATATATAACGTCATCTGTGTGGGTTTGAAAAGAAATACCGGCTTAAAGGTAACAATCACGGCCGATCAGGGGCCGGTTTTACAGAAGAGCTTACGACTAAGACCAAAATCTAATTTCGACTAATACTTTCTAAATTTTATAAATAGAAAATTATTTTGATCTTTTTAAATGTCTGTAGAAAGGTACTCTTATGCTAGAAATTTTAAACAAAGTCATTAATTTTGCATAATTTTGGTATCAACTAAAGTTTTTGAACTTAGTCGTAAGTTCTTTTGTAAAACGGGTCCCTGTACTGTAGATTTCCATTCTTTTGTCGATACGATATATTTCCGTTGAGCTTGAGCAAAAAGATACCATAGAGTCTGACACATCTGTTACATACTTTGATATTTTACTTGAAAAAAAAACGTTGATTTGATTTTTGATTTGAACATTTTTTATTATGTAAAATACTTAAATGGATTTGGCAGCAGGCATAGCCTAAATAAGCCCTCTCCATAAAGCTCGATTTCCTTATATCATAAATGTTTTTTGTCGAATGACATTGTTTTAAAATTTGTTTATGCATAGAATACGCTCTCTTGAATCATCTGGGAAACATAAAATCCATATACAGGGTAATAATTGTATGTTTCATAAATAAGGAAGATGACAAAACAGTTGAAACATTACATTTATTCTTTATTACATAGACACGTCAGTCAGAGTTTAACTAAATTACAAATGGAATTTGAGGACAACCATATCGACTATAGGACTTTAAAAAAGCAATAAACTAATAGAAATATCAAATAAATGAAAGCATCATTAAGGCAATAAAGTACATATATATCCCTTTTATACTTCGTTGGCCAAGAAGGAATTTACTCTCACAATTTACTTTATAATCACGAAAACACGTGAAATGATATTAGAATCTTTAATACAATAAAACTCAAGGATAACGATTTGAAAATGATATGTATGGAGCGAAATGCTTGCTAGTTTAATTTAAAAAAAACCGTGATATATTCAGCAATTTATTCTTCAATAAAATAATTTTTCCTAGAAGATAAGTTTTAAAGGTGCTTATACGGAGATTTGAAGTCGATATTTCTTCAAATTTTCTGTTATTAGATAACGACTTATATATTGCAATAGCATTTCGCACGAAATAATAATAAAAATATTATTTCATCTCGAAGTTATTGAAACTTCGAATTTATGGAAGGGTTTTGTTGACATATGATTGCACTTTTACAAATTATAATTTTAGTCTCATAAGTTAAAAATGGCTATTTTGTCGTATATTAATGAAAAATATTAAAATCATAATCCAGAAAATTCAGAGTTCAAATTTTGGAGCAGATCAAAACGGGCATCTAAATTATCTGATCTGCGATCAGGTGCAATGGAGAAGTGAGCATCTCCAGCCGACCAGGCACAGCCGCTCTGTGTTTCTAGTCATGTGGAATCGGGAAACAACAGGAAAAAGTCTGTCGTCAATTCAGTGTATAAATAATGGCCTAACAATAAGTATTAAAAATGCCAGTCAGCATATGACTCAATGATAGATTGACAGACATGTATAAGGTTATTTAAGTTTCAGAAGTCATGTCGATGAGTACGTGCGGTAAAAATTGAAATCCGACAAGTAGATTTAGCTGACAAAGTCAGGAGAGTATCTTTGTTTACTTTATTTCCCTATATTTATAAAACGATCAATCATTCATTTATTATTAAGGATTGCATTTGCTGGTCATTGTATCAACCATAGAACTTGCTATAACAGTATGCCCTTTCCAGAGTACTTTGATTTACAAGGAAATGACACTGTCTAAGAGTAATGTTACTGAAAAATTTTTTTTTATCACAAAACACTTGAAAAGGTGTTTATTATTTTTAAAAACACAAAAATGACCCTTCAAAAATCAAATATCTTTTTGCTATGCTTAGTATTCAGGATACGTCAGTTAGTAATATTTCAATAAAACATGTTTTCCGAGAAATTTAATCTAAAACTCGTTCATCGGTTGTTAGATGACAAAATGAAAAAATAAACTTTTTAGTTCTTCGTTTTTACCTGCAATTTGTCACGAAATAGGAAATTTGATGTCATATTTCTGATTCTAAATAAAAGTAAGAATAAACTCTAAAGCAAACAACTAGGCATGACACAGCATGTGATTAATTATTTCAGATGTACACAGATTCCCAAGAGACCTGGTCCTTTTAATCCTACACTAGACAAGCCTGCTACCTGGCTTCTCCGTAATTAGCAAAAAGACCTAACGAAGTGAGTTCTTAATATTACTTGACCGAGGAAATCATGGCAAGAACAAAGAGATACTCATCTGGGAGATTGTTTTCTATTTTTAAAACACCGAGTAAAAAAACGACATGTGCAACATGTAGAAGATTGTGATTAATGTCACTGACCCTTCTGCTATAAGGATTAATGCATTTACCGAACTTCAGGGTTTAATAAGAATTAATCTTTGCATCTAGATACTACAGCTGATTGACCCCTGGTCATTGACTTTCGAAGCCCCGACCGCATACTACCAAATCTGTTAGTTAAAATTCTAAGATCCTTACATGCTATTTTTCTAAGCCTTTTAATTGAACTGTAACCGGGTCTACTGGGATGATTATTGTATATTTTAGCTAACCTGAGCCAAGGCTCAAGTAAGTTTTTCTGATCAAGATTTGTCCGTTGCCTGTCATCGTTGTCGTAATTTTTCAAATTTTTATCTTCTTCTCAAGCACTACTGGACCAATTTAAACCAAAATTTCCACAAAGTATCCTTATAGGTAAAGAATATTCAAATTTGTTCAAATGAAGGGTCACACCCTCTTCCAAGGGCATATATTTTATAATTACTAATTAGTTAAAATTAATAGCATCTTTTAAGAATCTTCTTTTCAAGAACCACTGTGCCAGAAAAATTAAAATCATGTCAGTCAATACTAAAATGTTATCTGCTTTTTTCCTAGCCACAATACTCAGGTGAGCGATGTAGTCCTTAGGTCTCTTGTTAATTTATTGAATGTAATCTATATGCAGTAAATAACAGTAAAATTTTTCTGTAAATGTTGGATTCATATCAAGTTTATATTATAGTATGATATAAATAATATTCAAAAAGTAATAACCTGTCTTTAAAAAGTTCCACATCTCTAGATTTAAAGCATGGACAATACTGTTAATGTGGCCGGAATTCGTGCTTTGCACAGATAGTTCCTCGGCATTTTAGAACTTCTTGTGTAAAAGAAACGCTGTTCAAAATATCCCGTGGCTACTTTTTTAAGGCCCAGGATAAATTTTCATTTGAATTTAGCCTGACGAGTTTTTAATTGTAAAACCGTATCAATTTAAAACTTCAATTGCAAATAAAAAAAAACTAGACATGTTCTCCTCATAGAAAATACTTTTCAAATGATGCTAGGTAAGACCCTGGAAAGGCACTTTTATTACATACCTAATGTATATCACTCAATTTTACTGTTGAATTTACGCTATCACGTGACGTCGTGATCCGATTTTCCGGATCACCAACATGTTGTTTTCTGAATCCATATCACCACTCTCTGAAACTGATGACGTAGTACGCAGAAATATGACGTTATTTTTCTTGCGCGTTAAAAAGTCCCTTGTTATTATGCTTTGTTTACTGGATTAATATTATACAATTGATCTCTAACGGTTTATTTTAATATATTTAGCCAGTTATAAGGGGGTATATAATAAATTTATCATTATAACAGTAACTTGATCCGAAGAGCCGTATCACGTCTCGTTGACAGGCGCGGATCATCAGATCAAACTCGACGCTTCGCGTCTCGTTAGATCAGGCCTGGGGGCCATAAAACTTAGACGAGCTCACTTTTGATCTCAGTCTCACTATTTCCAAAGGAATATATAGCGGAAAAGTTAGACTGAGACCAAAAGTGAGCTCGTCTAAGTTTTATGGCCCCCAGGCCTGATGATCCGCGCCTGTCAACTCGACGTGATACGACCCTTCGGATCAAGTTACTGTTGTAATAATATATATTTATCAGTCTTTCAGGAGAACTTATATCATGATTTGCTCTTTATGTATTTGGGAATATTTTTAACATTATCTAAACTAGAAGACATGTCTTTGTCAACTATGATTGACATTAATACGCTTATTAAAACCTTCACTTCAACTGCCTCCAACAAGCTTGGCTTGTGAGAACTTGATTACTACGTGCCCCTCAACTCTAAGAGTTATAAGATGCTTATTTCATCTTCTGGCCCAATCGAACGGAATAAATCAGAGTTAGTGCCTACCTCTGCTCCTTCAAGATTCCAGTCTAGCTTTATTAATGGGTCTTTCTACACGTTTTAAGAAAATTAATGGTAATTGAACATACTTAATAAGAATATGTCCTGCCGGAGAAAATATCTCTCAATTTAATTAGGACCCCTGGCCACATTTTGTATTCACTAAGCGTGAAGAAAATTGCATGCGCATCTAAATCTGTTTTACTTAAAATCTTGGAAGGCTTCCATTTGTAAAGACCCATAAAAAAAAATAATAAATGGTGACTTCTTCCATGTCAACTATAAAATTAACGATAACTGTAAGAACTAAAGCATTGATTTTTGTAAGGTACAGACTCACAAAAAGGATAGATGTCGGTTTTCATGCCAAGAGATCCTTCTAAGTCCATCTAAGTCTTTATTTAGGGTTAAGTCTGTAAAACCGCAATTTTTACGCTAGTCAAGGATGTCCCTGAGAAACTGTGTAATTTTTCGCAGCCCTTAGACATGAACCATAAAGTTTACCAGGATATAAGTATTTGTACATATATGTATATGTATTTGTACTTATATGAATATTTTATATAGATTGAATATTAAATATATAAATGGCAAAAAGGTAAGTGAAATGCGACTGATTTGACAAAAAAGAGAAAAATTTAATATCATGACTTTTATGTTGCGCTTTTATGAGACACTGCATTAAAAATGAATGGTAATGAATCAGTAAACAAGAGAGAAATTAAACGCTTCATGAAAGCTGCTGTAAAACTCGTTAAGAATCCCAAAGAAATATTTTCTCTTATACGTGAAATTTACAGCAACTAATGTCTGGTTTATAAACACATGAGTGGGTGGATTTCAATGAACAAAAATGATATAATTGGCATCAAAAATGGGTACCGTCCTTGGCGACAAATACTTACAACAACCAATGTAATGTTTGCGAAAATTCAACAAATAATCACTAATGATGTTTGATTGAATTTAAGACACATATCAAAATCAATAGGCATCATTCTAGTAGTTTACAATATTTAAAAGAAACATTTGAAAGTAAAAAAAGCTTAGTAATCAATGGTCACCCTATTTTTTTTTAAAAATGCGTGAAAACAACAGCGTGTAAGAATATATAAACAATTATTTTAAAAAATCAAAAATTGAAGTTTTCCACGTTTGTCTGAACTTCAAACAGAAAATGAAATTGATTTCATTGCCTCAAAACCCTCAAAACAAATTTACAATAAAATGCACTTCACAAAAACAGTCAAGGTCTCAATAAAGCAACGAATTTTAAAAGCACAAAGATAGTTTTATATGTCATTTTCTTAAATATAAGTAGTCTTGTTGTTCAAATTCTTATTCGGGGAGGAAGTTCAATATCTGGAAAAGTCTAGAAAGCAAATTTTTGCAAAAAAAAAAAATAAAAAGGTTTATGAGAGGATGGAACCAGAATCAAGAATCCACTACTTTAACTTTCGTCATGACAGCGTCCAAACCCACAGGTCATGAAAAGTAAAGTAGTTTTGGGGATAAACAGAAAGTTAATGTTTTGTCAAACCAACAATATTCGCCAGTTCTTTCATCTTTTCACTTGTTTCATTTTCCAACCTTGAAAAAAACACCATTTAGAAAGAAGAAACAAGTCAAGAAAATCATAGGATCTGCCATATTCCAGTATACGAAGGGCAATACTCAAAAATGCGTTTTAAAAAAAATCAGAAATTGGATAAATAGTTACGGACATGTATTTCAATTAAAAGAAAATATTTAAGTAAAATCATTAAGGCCAAATTATTGAATGCTTTGTTGCTTTCCGAGCACTGAGGACATTATTTATTAAACAGCACTCGTATACGTATAAGTCATGATATTATACAGGAAAGTCGAGGAAATATTAACCTCAAATCTGTGCCTATATCTCTTCAACTAAATTTTCTTCCATCAAGGTGAAATTAACGAACAGAAATAATACCCCAAACCCAGTCAAACAATAAAAATTGTAAGCAGAACAACCAACAAGGTGTAATCAGGTACTAGTATCATGAATAGGTAAACACTTCCTGTCGGTCAGTCAACTAGTGCCTTGCTATGATCAGGAAAATGGACATCCTTAATAAAGAGGTCAGTCAACATTCAACCCTAAAAGACAAGTTTTAAAAAAAGAAAAAAGAATAAGTAGAAAGCTAACTTAAAATGGGATGGTTGATATCCTAATCAACATAAATCATTAAAAATCATTTATATCGACGGCTTATTATCAATTAGCAATAGTTACATGTACTTCTATTCATATGTCAACTCGATATATCACAGTGAGCTTGAAATAAAATATACCACGAAGTCTGACACATTTGTTCTATATTTGGATATTTTACAAGAAAAAGACATCAACTTGATGATTAACTAACAATCAAGCTTTATGATAAACCTGATGTATATCAATTTTTTTTCGGTACGCAAGAGCATGCTCTTCGTGTCAACAATTTTTAAAACGAGGCAAGCTATTTACAGACAATTTGATGAAACAAGAATTAATATTAAGTCGATACAATGAACTTGTCAGCAAATACAATCTATCATTGAGTCAAATGTTGACTAATGTTTTTCTTACTAATATTCATACCATGACTTACTCAATGAATTGTCGATGGGTTTTTTTTTCGATCATGACAAGAAGCACACGACAGAAGATGTGACCCGTCGGCAGGAGATGTTCATTCTTCCATGGCATCTGATCCGACCTCTGATTTTTTTAAGGTCCTTGTTTGCTTTCATCTTAATTTGCATTGTTTAAATGGATTTCTTAAACTTGATTAATGTACGCGGTCTTCGCGATATTTCTTTCAGTCTGCAGCATCAATCTGTCTCAATGCTAACTTTTTTTTCATTCGTAATACGTTATGTATAGTTGGTAAACTCCTAACATTGTGTCGTATTATGGCTGACTTGCTTCTTACCAATTTTACGTGATTGTCTTTATCCTGAATTGCACAACGAATGCTTTGCCTAGTCCTACTAGATCAATACATAGGGCTTATGGTGGGTAAGACCTGACAACAGGGGTTGTTTACTTCTCCTAGGTACATGGTCCTGCCTCTGAAGGGTTTCTTGTATTTAGCTCTCTTCACAAATTTCTATTTGTAATTTATCTAACTTGTTTATTATCCATGTTTGTTTTTTTTTTTAGATCACTGTTCATAATCTTTTTCCTTATACTTTTTTCTAAATGGTCTTGTATTTCATTTTGCCGTTGTGATGAGCTTTAAATACCTTTGATATGTGTTATCTCTTTTTTTATTAATATTTTGCAAAGTGAAATAAAAATACAAATAAAAATTGCAGTTTTTAATTTAAATAATTTTCTAAGTTTATTTTGGTCCACAACGATTGACTAGTTTTAGTAATGATAGATCGGTGGTAGGGCGTTTGCTTTGTGATCGGGAGGCACGGTTTCATTAAACCTCGTTTGGTGCAACTAATCAACGTTAACAAATCAAATCTTAGACATATTCATAGTAATTACAGTTACTTTGCCAGGGGCCCAGTAAGTATATGAAATGAAAGTCACGAGTTCTTTAAATTAAACCCTAAAAAAGACGGTCCCATTTCACGGTAGGTATCTGAAGGATATGAAATTCCACTGCTCAATCACACCGTGTGCCGAGAAAAGGTTTAAATTTGAAACCCTTCTCCGACAGACAGTGACGTCTTGATGTGAGTGGAAATTAAGGAATGAGAAGTTAAACAACATACGGTTCATAATTCAACATCATATGATGCATTGTAAAAGCGTCTGCTCTAATGCAACTGCTCGACGTTGGACATTGGAACTGGTTCCTTGCATGATACCGTATAAACCGAGTCCCTTGGATTTTGGCTCGAAAAGATCCCACGCACTTTTCAATAACTTTGATTGCTGAGTATAGCCATACACCGGCATTTGGTGGCTTCTTCATGTGAGTGAAAAATTCTCCAAGACGTTTTTCGACAAAAAAAACGAACCAAACAAACCCGGAACCGATTGCCTAAGTAGTTTGAAAGACAACTGCAAATTTAAGGAGAACAGTATCAGTGTGACTGACTTCCTTTCAGTAATTGATTTGATAGCTAGGTGCCATAAGAAAAGCATATAGAACTCTCGGTTGCTTGCTTAAAATAGTAATATCTCTGTACTAAACTCTAATTTGCTTTAGCGATTCATACTTTCCGGATGTTTTTGTGGGTTCAACTCTAACGTGCCGTACTTCCTAACGGTTCTTTTAGTCAGAAATAACAGCTGTGTTTTCGGTTTGTGTCTGATCACTTGAGATCGAACATTATTTAGCAAAGTAGAACTTTGTGAAATGTTTTGTGTGAACCAACTTTATAATGCAAACCCTAATTCTTTTTAATTTTCTAACTTTATCTTTATCTTCATGAAAATTTACACAAAATTTATTTGCTATATTTTTGTTAAAAATTTGTTTAGTTATAGTGCTCATTTCCAGAATTTTTTTTAGAATAAACCCGTTGCATCTAGGATGAAAAATTAGGGGATAAAAAGCATCACAATTGTAATTGTAATCAGTGGAAAAGATATCCTGGTGCTCTGTTACAACGCACTTTGAAAAATTACGCACTTTGAAAAAATTTTTCAAAGTGCGTTAAGTTTTGGGACCAGGTTAACGCACTTTGAAAAATTTTTTCAAAGTGCGTTGAATTTGGGACCAAATCAACGCACTTTGAAAATTTTTTTCAAAGTGCGTTAAAACTGTACATCATAATTTTACACCATGTAAACATTTAACGCACTTTGAAAAAATTTTCATGAAACAAAAGGAATTAGACTTATATTTTAGAAATAGACAACAGTATTATCCCCTCGCAACGTATGATGGGATATAGTGATGCGATTATGTGTGTTATTACTTTATGTGTATGTTAGTTTTTTCTGTGTGGAATTGACGTAATTTGTATCGGGATCGATGTCAAATGATTTACTGAACATGCTTTTTTGGGAAGGAATGCTCCGCTTTGCGGTGCCCTTACTTTGATGTGTTTCTTTCTAAAAACTGATGGATTGAAGAAAACCAAGAAACGGAAAACGAAGAAAAGACTGGCTGAATTAAGGTCTATCAGCTCAACTCTTTATCATTCCCACCCAGATATATCTATTTCTATAACTCGTAACCTTAAGTGTCAATGATATTCGAAAAAAAGAGCATTCTTAATACAGTATAAGCACTGTACAAGGAAGTCTGTAGTAAATCGAAATTTTGTTCTTTTAAATCTCAAAGTCTATTTATGTTCATTTTCAGGAAAATCAGAATATTAATTACTAGCTGTAAATTCCTTATTTTTCGCGAGTGTTTTTTATCGCGAACTGGCTCTCAAACGTCAAATCGCTAGATTTATAATTCGCGAATGAACGGTTAATGAACAGATTTTACATAGATTTAAGCACCAGAAAAATAAAAGCGAGTAATATTTTTTTCGCGAGTGATACTTCTCGCGAAATTACGCAGAAATTAATTCCTCGCTTATATTAAGGAATCTACAGTACCTGTCGGCTTTTCGATGTTAATTTGATACCATATCTGATAATCTCTCTGTTAAACTCCAGGTGTTTAAAAACACAAGTTTTGCCAAAATTATAGAGTTATTTCTCTTTGGTATCCCAAATAAGTAAGGTTTTATGAAAATTCATATAAATATCTATAATTTTTTTAGAATCATTCCAATATGTTAACTTTTGAGAACTTTTTTTGACTAAGGGATAGGTGGAAGAACAATACTATCGTTTGTAGTTCTTTACGACATTGAATGTTGACCTTTTGACCCCAAATTCAAAAGGGGTCTTCCTAAGGCCACAGGGATTCTGTTATGTTAAATTTCATTGCAAATGTTTAAAGGGTTGGCGAGATATCGTGTGGAAACGAAAGCGTAACAGAAAGACGGATGGACGGACAGCTAGACGGACGGACTGACAGATAGACCAAAATTAATATCTCCCACTTTTCAAGCGGGGGACAAAAATGATAATTCATCATACCTAAGATTTGTAGGAATATTGACTAAGCCATGCAGAATTTTTTTTTTCAAAGTGCGTTAATATGGTCGATATTAACGCACTTTGAAAAAAAAATTATTTTTTCAAAGTGCGTTAACCTGGTCCCAAAATTTAACGCACTTTGAAAAAATTTTTCAAAGTGCGTAATTTTTTCAAAGTGCGTTGCCACAGTGCTCCTTACACGATATACTATTTTACTTAATCCAGGGATACCATGTATCTGCCCATGGTAGCTTATTATCTTAATCTCTATATACATGTAGCTCTAAATACAGTCTTAGATTGAGACGGAGCTAAAAATCCAATCTAATTGAGATGTCATTTTGTTGACTCTTGACTTTTGTTGATTCCTTTTAGAATAATCCTCGAATAACTTCAACTTCAATCACCTAACCATGCATGTATAATGGATGTCGTCATCATAAAATGATGCATCAATCCATTCTGGTTGAAGTAAAAAAAATATATATTGATATACACATGTAACTATAACTAAAATTTAAGTTCAAATAGTGTAAACGTGTGAAAATGAAAATGTCCCGGATATTCTATTGTGGTGGTGTGAAATGACCGTGAGACAGAGACGTCACAGTAACGAGGTATTCTTACTTTTTCACACATCATTGTTGACAGTAATATTATAGCCTAATTGTTTTTGACTCGGAATGCATAAATCCCAGTTAGGTTTTTTTTTCACAATTCATGCAAAATCTGCTTAAAAGTTATAATAATTACGCATTCATAAGGTTAAAATTGTTTGATATGATATTGTCCCTGACGTATTAAAACAGTTATTCACAATTGTGACTTAAGTTAAGCATGGAGAATGTGGACTTTTAAGCTCGAATACTGTACGTTATCTCCACACATTTCATTGAATAAATTGGTAATCTTACTTTAGTTTATAAAACAATACAAGCAGTGCAAACATGGACCTCTAAAGCATCAGAGATGGGATCAGGTCCCATAGGGGAGTGAGTATCCCCTGCCGACCGCGGTGTAACACCCGCTGTGTGCTCCTTGTCATGATCGGGAAAAACGGCAAAAACTCTCGACAATTCAGTGTGTAAATAATGGACTAACAAAAAGTTTGAAAAATGCCAGTCAGCATTCGACTCAATAATAGATTGTATTTCCAGAACAAGGTCAATGTATTGACCATATAACTTACGAAATGATGACTTTAAACGAGACTGCTGATATTCTGTTTCATCAACTTGTTTGTCAATAATTTACCTCGATTTAGAAAATTTTCATACGTGGAGCATGCTCTTGCGTATCGAATTAACTGAGAAATATAAACCCTGTATGCAGGTGATGAAGGTTACTGTTGCATAAGTAAGGGAAGTTAATGTTTGAAAAGTTCATTAAAAGTCATCACGTTTTTTAAATTTTTCTCCCAAGTAAAATATCCAAATATGATAGAGATGCGTCAAACTCCATGGTATCTTTTGTTTTAAGTTCACGGGATATCGAGTTAATTAATATGCGATGTATTGCGATAACATGCATGTTTTTCAGCGATGAAAGTTCGATATATTGGAAATTTTTAGTTTTTGTGTACAAAGGTGTAATTGATAAAAAAGACAGTGCATGAATTTCAGAACAACAGCTGGGTTACAAGTTAATTGTAGCAATAATAACCTTCCATTCTAGTGTGGAATATGACACCAGAAAATTATATAATTTTGCAAAATTTATTTTCATGTCTTCTATATTGGGAAATAAATATCATTTTATTTTATTTTTACTACAATTACTTTTAATTTTATCTCTTTATTGATAGTTTAATAGCTTAAACTTTCAATAAATTATTTTTTTTTTAACCCTAAAATGACTTTTATTTTGTTTAAACCATTTTTAACTACATTATATAAATGACAATGATTTTTGAGGGGTGAATATTTTCAATGTTAAACTCAACTACATGCAGTATTTATTATATCATTCTGAGTGGGTTTTTTTTAAAATAAATATTACAGGGAAATTTGAGCGCATTAATTCTGCACAGTCAACAATTTTTGGAATATCACCCGTCGTCAAGCAATATTGACTGTCGCTACGCTGGAGGACGTGGCTTCATTATAAAGGGGATAAAAGTGTTTCCCGGGAATTCAGATTCACTTATTTACATGAAAGTATAATTCAATTTTCCTTACTTTCATTACCTTTAACTAAATGTATTTCAGAGGGGTTATCTGTCTGTTCATTTTCCAATATCAATAACTGAATTGAAAATTATTCAGTCTTGAAATTCTAGTTTGTGAAATACCGCAACCTCTGCTTTTACGGGGGTCTTTAATTGTTAAGCACAAATATTGCACGCACAACAAACACCTGTCTTCATTGTATGAACTTTTCTATTTACAATATATTTAATTATTAAATATGTGAGTTGTATAAAGCCATTTATTACGTATATGCTCTACGTACTCAATATCTTAATGTCATTGACCTTTTATCTCAGACAAATATAAAGTCAATTTAAAACTACGAAAGAAATATGAATATCACTACATGTATAGTTTTACATTAATAGATCAAATTAAATAAATGTTCAACTTTATACAAGCGTTTATTCCCGTTTGATACGGATTTTTGTTCGCCAATTTGATACGTGATAGGGTCTTTGAACGGTCGTTGATTATGCCAGGTAGAGGAGCGGTCGACAGGGGAGTTTTACTTCTCCATGGCACCTGTAAGTACATCGGCTAATTCATTTATTAATTATTAATTAATTTACATCTATATATTGATTGACTTTTTTCAACACTAGAGGACATAGTCCGAAATATCTGAAATTTTAAAAACTTTTTTTAACAATTGAAATATTTTATGTGTCAGGAAAATTTGGCACTTGAAATATCAAAATCATTTTTAAAAAGCTAGTCTGGAAAATATAAGATATTTCGGACTATTGAGAACCTAAAGACGTATTTACACTCTTTTGCAGTTTTAGTTGGATTAGATATGCCTTGAAAATCTTAACTGTCTGAATATTTGTTTTCTAATTTTTATAAGTTCAATATACGGTCAGCCTGTCTAATAAGAATAAACACCAAGATCCTACCAGAGGCCTGCTTCAAAGTAAAGGTAACTACACACACTATTATAACAAAGTTATATTCTTCCCAACAAAGTTCGGGATATCCTGGAATCACATGAAGTGATTTTCATATGATTCACATATGTGTACAACTAAGTTGAATATATAAATATGAAATTTATAAGAAATTGTTTTCTGCTGACATTAATATTGCCTTAGAGGAAGAAAACCTAGTACTTCTTACTCCGTAGTATAAGAGTAATTGATTTTAATGCAATGAATCAATATGCATCGTAGCTAAAAATTAATCACCTTATAGACACGTTATCTTGAAGTTTTTGTTTAAATGATAATAAGATTTTTTTTTTAATGAAAATTTTAACTACGAAATATATTGCATTAGTTTGCAGAATGAAAAGTGTGAGAGGTGATATATTTCACTGATAAAAATCGTTTTCAGATCTAGAATTTAAAAAAAAATGTTTAATTTTTTTTAATTTTCGAGCTTTTCTAATGAAAACTTACTCGTTTGAGCCTTCAATTGAATAAATAAAAATAAAAAGTACAAGTCAATGTGACACTAGTAAGCAAAAATAATCAGCTTTATTCTTATGCCATAACTGTTATCATTAGGAATGAAAATTCCTTTTAGTCCTATTATGCACTATAAGCCTGTCATTCCTGATGATTAAAGCTGATAAATAACTTAACAGGTATCTGATGAAATGCTTAGAAAAAATCTACATATAACAGCATGTTTCTTACCTGAGCATGAGATTTTGCTCTGGAACTGAAGACAACAAAAGATGTATTGATTTATAAAAGAGGGTTATATAGGGAGCGCTTAGACCTGTTTCAATGAGCAATGTTTTGATTGGCTGCAGGGACTTGCTGTTGTTGATATTTTGATGTTATTTAATTTATATAGTGTTCTAACAGTTTTGGGAAAGGAAGCTGCCTAATGAAAAATTATATAATATAATACAACGAAAGATTATATAATATAATACAATGAATATACTTATATTAGTATGATATAATACAAAAGAGAGAGAGATTGTTCTGACAGGTATAAGACAGAAAGCTGCCTAATGAAAGATTCAAGAAAGATACTATTTGGGGCGGTAGCAGGTATCCTTGTGTTGTGATTTTTCTCTGACAGATGCTTTCTTTATCAATATTTTGCACTGAAAACAGCCATGTTTGTTAAGGAGTTTAATGTAAAGGCACTTTTTAATAATTCAGAAAGTAATTGTGCAATGTGTATTAGTAACGATTAAAAACAAAACAAAACGAAATGCTGTACCTCATTTCAATTTTTCAACACCTTTAAAGCAAGATTATATAACTTGTAGATGGATGAGCGGTCTAAGCACACTGTTACTCCACTGATGGGACACAGGTTTCGGAGGTTGCATTTCAGAGCACAAACCAGAGATGGGACGTACGTGGGTCCTTAAATTGTACATTGAATTGTTGGATATTTCTGTTTTGTTTGTTATTTCGTATCCGATCTACTAAATAGATACAAGGTCATGGATAATATTTCATTTAAAGCACTGTAATATAAACAACTCGAAGATAAGAACGATTTTTTTAATTTAGGGACGTCGTGTCTCTTCCTCAGCCCAAGAAAAAAATTAAAGATCATAAAAATGAAAAGGTCATGATAACAGTAAATCAGTAAACCGGGAATTCCAGAGGTGGGATCAGGTGCCTAATAGGATTAAGCATCTCCTGTTGATCGGTCAAACCCACCGAAAGTCCTGTGTATTGACTAAGTAGACGGGTCACTAGGAAGTCAAAGGCAAAACAATCGGTATGAAAAGGTCAGTAAAAGTAAAATATGACACAGGAAATGAAGGAAAACAAGAAAAAAAGAGTAACCAAAGAAAAGACTCTTTTTGATTTTTACTCAGACGAGCTCACTTTTGATATCACACTCACTTTTCCATCATTAATCATATTAGTAATCATAAAAATCCTAGATTTTTTTTCAATAGTTGAAGTCACATTTACTACTCAAATCAAATTCCTTACAGCGCACTACTTTTCAGTATATTACTGCAATCATCCCCTGGAATAAATTGATAAATCAGTAAAAGTGCAGCTTTTTGAGAACATTGATATCTGTATTATTTTTAAAGGATTGAATAGGTTCATTTATTACCTTTTCATTTATTATTATCATTAAAAATAATTTTGTTGACAAATATTCTGATGGTATACAAAGGTGTTAGAAAGCTAATATTAAAAGATGTTTGAGTTTATAATTTCTACCTTATACATAATTTCTTAAGATCAAGACTTTTGACAACCTTTCGGAATTTCCATGAGTACAAATTGCGTCCGATTAGAAGCAGGGCCATTTTGTATTAATATGAGGCAGAACGTCAACAATTTTACATGAAAAGAAAAAATAGTTTGCTGTAGTCTTCAATTCTATACATTTAGTTACAACGACGAGATTTTTTTCAAATAAAACAATTCATTCCCGGCCCTATATTTATTCAATAAATGTATCACTTTGAACTCAAATCAGAGACATCACAAAGTCTTAAACATCTGTTTCATATTCAAATGCATATGTATTTCATTAAAAAAAAGGCTTTAATGGCAGCCTTACAACAAAAGTTTGTAATAAAACGTGATAACTTCAATTTGTTCTGTCTTTAACTAATTCCCTTAATTATTTGTGTAGCAATTTACCATTATCACCTGCATATGTTATTTATATTCATGCTCCATGTACGAACAATTTCTTGAAAATGAGAAGCCACTGAAAAATACGTTGATGATACAAGGATGTCAACAGTTCTTTATGGTCTATGAAAGAGCTTGTTAGAAATACAATTCATCGTTAAGTCAAACATTGACTACTGTTTTCAAACTGTTAAGCCCTATTTACTTCATATCGAATTGTATAGTAGTCGCCCATGATTTTTTCGTTTGTAAATCAAGACAATAAGAAAATGGCGGATTTGACATGTAGGCGAGGATGCTCACTCTTCTATGGCACTTTAAACAACCTCTGAGGTTTTTAGAGGTTCGTGTTTATTTTGCTCCTGATTTCTATTGTTCCAATAGACTTGGAGCTTGATTAGCATTTTTTAGCCTCACTTTTTATATTTATCTTACATGCCATTTTTCTGTAGTTGTACTTTTAAGTCTCAAGTGTCAAAACAGGCGTTACTATGCATATTGCTTATAATTACGTGCATGAAAACCCATTCCCCACTTAGCATCTATTAACAAAATACATATCTGCAGTATTAAATGTAATTACTAAGTCTAGAATTTCTCAAAGGTCGTTCTTTACCATACAGATTCTTCTGAAAAGCGAATTGGTATTGGTTTACACTCTAATTCTCTTAAGCTGTTTAGATTCCTTTCGAAATAACCGCATTCTACTAAAGTGCTTCTTACTTATTTCTCCTGTAGGAAAATAATGATAGGATCATTGAGAAAATACGACTACATTCATTACTTTGCAAATATTAAACCTAGAGCACTTTCATTGCTGTATTACATGTCATTTAATAGAAAGCTTTCATATATCGATTTGTCACTCCGATGCACTGAAATAGAGAGCGTTTTTCCTATCCTTCCTTCAGGGATATCTTTAAATATTTGAATGTATTCTGGTTCCATGTTTATGACATATTATGTTTTTGTCTTACATATCAAGTGACTTATTTTTTTATCATACGTTGACTCGTTGGAGTAAAGTCATCTGAATTATATCAACTTAACTTACAGAACTACTTTTAATAGTTTTTAAAATACGGTAATGTCAATAAATGATATACCTTAGACTTTTATTTTGCCCGGTATTAAAAACAAACAGATGAAGCTTTTAAATCAATCTTTAGACAATACAAATATCTATTTGTACTCAAAGATATACATTTTTACCTTTATTTTATATCTATAACTTTATGACGTTCAATTCAGAATTGGAAATGTAATGCTACTTTTTCTTTCGTCATTCTTTCACCTTTAGAGTGAAAAGACGAAGGTTGGGATGTGAATACAGGTTCCATAATTAGAGCGAGCTAGTTTTTGTCAAATGATAAACTTTCAAGGACTTGCAATTGTCGATGTCGTTATCTGTTGCCAACTAAAGAAGCGATAATTAGAGAAAGCAACTAAAAGCATATATTGTCAAACCTTCTTCTATCTAGGCTACATTTAAATTCTTTAAACACACTCCAGAGATTACAAGCCACCAATGAAATTTAAGTGGATTGAACAAGATAAATAACTGTGATCAAACAAAAAAAATCAGTTAAGAATACGAAAATGTAAAACAAAGGAACCCTGAAAAAAACAAACAAACATGGGATCAGGTGCCAATGAAGGATACCTACCTTCTCAACAAGTCCCATTCTCAAAAAATCAGGTGCAGAAAGTAATGCATGGTTAAAAAGGTTTTAAAAGGCCTAACAATTGTTAAGAAACATATCGACCTGAAAAATACGACTTGTTGATAGGGTTCATTTGCAAAAAATTATATATAGATTTGAGAGTACGCTAAATAGTAAACTTTGTAACCCCCCGTAACATCTTCTTATATGTAAGCACTTTTTGAATATAGAAAAGGGAAATAGATATTGATATATCATGCAGGCGACTGTGAAACATGACTATATAAACAAGGATTATTGATGGTGAAAAAATAAACACGTCTCTTTTGTATCATAGTTTAGTTGCTATTTGGCCTTAAATGTCTATAGCCAGAAAAACAACTAAGTCACAGGCATTGGCACGGTAAATATTCCTATATAATTTTTATATACCTGTAATAAAAAATTCAGGGGTATATACATGTATTTTTTTACCTCTCCGTCTGTATGTTGGTCTGTTTGTCTATTTGTTTGTTTGGCTGCAATAACTTTTGATTGAGTGGAACTATGACTTTCAGATTTGACAGATGTATTCCTTGTGACAACCCTTTACTTTTGATACCGACAGTTTTTTTCTCACGATTTTGAAATTGACCTTGGAGTTTGACCTAGTTTTAGAAATCTTAAACTTTTGCCATAGGTGTTAGGGCATTGATATTTCACATCTGTATTTCTTATGACAAGGTCTTTCGCTAGGTTCTATTAATTTTTCCAATAGTCTTCATCTTGGAATTTCACCCAATTAAAAAAAATCGTTGATATGTGGGCTTTCTCATTTTATATTCAGTGGGACAAATCTTTTTTATTCATTTCTTGACCATCGAGTTTAACTTATTTTAACTGTCAACATAACCTGTCATACGGCATCAGTGTTTCACAACTGCAACTGAACAAAAATCTGAAACGAATTATGACACTGGCTGGGTGAAATAAAGATTATTCGCAAATGAAACAGTTCGTCAGCTCATCCTACGTGAAAGGAAATTAAAAGGAAACCCCTTCAAAAATTAGTTAAAGATATATTGTTTTTGAAAGCATTTGCGGTGTTTTTTTTCTCTCTAAGTTATCTATGTTGTAAATTGAACAAGTTAATCTGTATGTGAGATATAACATTCACAACTGAAAAATAAAATGACCAATTCAAGGGTTTACACCCCAATTTACTTAGAAGATTTCGTCTTTTGAAAACCGATATAATCACACAGACGTTTATTCTTATGCCCTGTTCACACGGAGGGTTTAATTCGCAGTAAATTAATGCGAAGTAAACTAATGCGAATCAAACTAATGCGAATTAAATTGCGTTCACACGACAGCTAATGCGAAGTAAAGTAATGCGAATTAAAATTTTACTTCGACAGTCAGGCGTGAGGAAGGCTATTATGACGTCATTTGCAAATCACGTCACCTTATGCAGAAGCGGATATGCATTTGACATAATGTCACAGTGTCTGTAGACATATTTTAGTGATTAACACATTTTTTCTTGGTTCTTCACTCAAAAATAGCACAAATACTTAAAGCTGACCACCGACATGACGCATTTGACTTAATTTTGCCATTACGCATGCCCCAAAATTTAATTCGAATTAGCTTCGCTTAGCGTTCACACGGAGCTAATGCGAAGTAATTTAATGCGCAGTAAACTAATGCGAAGTAAACTAATTCGCATTAAATTCTCCGTGTGAACGCTAAGCGAAGCTAATTCGCAGTAAACTTACGTTTAATTCGAATTAAACTCTCCGTGTGAACAGGGCATAAACCTGGCAAAATATATAGACGTTTTTAAGAAATTTTGCGATGCAAGAGTTATCTCCCGTGGCATCAGTAAATCTGCTAAACACCTTTTGATCGGAATCCTAGTGAAATATTTAGAATCGATACACTAAAGAAAATTATTAAACAAAAATTAACTAATTTATTTTCAAACTATAATTCGTTTTCGCCTCCAAATTTAAAATTTAGATTAAAATTGGCTCTATTATTCAGGTTGAATCCACGCTGATGTATCAGTGACGTCATATACCTAACTAATATTGCGTCACAATGAAATAGTTTGTAAATTCTTTGCGTAAAAAGTTTAAAGGAAAAGATTTTAAAAAAACTAATTTCTCTTTTTCTGTTCATTACTCTTCAGTGTGCATGATTATTCTAATGCCCTGTTCACACGGAGGGTTTAATTCGCAGTAAATTAATGCGAAGTAAACTAATGCGAATCAAACTAATGCGAATTAAATTGCGTTCACACGACAGCTAATGCGAAGTAAAGTAATGCGAATCAAAATTTTACTTTGACAGTCAGGCGTGAGGAAGGCTATTATGACGTCATTTGCAAATCACGTCACCTTATGCAGAAGCGGATATGCATTTGACATAATGTCACAGTGTCTGTAGACATATTTTAGTGATTAACACATTTTTTCTTGGTTCTTCACTCAAAAATAGCACAAATACTTAAAGCTGACCACCGACATGACGCATTTGACTTAATTTTGCCATTACGCATGCCCCAAAATTTAATTCGAATTAGCTTCGCTTAGCGTTCACACGGAGCTAATGCGAAGTAATTTAATGCGCAGTAAACTAATGCGAAGTAAACTAATTCGCATTAAATTCTCCGTGTGAACGCTAAGCGAAGCTAATTCGCAGTAAACTTACGTTTAATTCGAATTAAACTCTCCGTGTGAACAGGGCATTAAAACATATTTATTAGATCAGGTCTAGATTCTAAGTATTCTAACACAGTTGGAGGTGGTTAATTAGAGTAATTGTGTAAGGTTTATTAATTGTAGAGACGGATACATAAACATTCTCTGGTGGGTTTCTTTCGTCACGATGTCTCCGAGAGAAGCACTTTGAATTCTACTGGGGACTTTTTTTTTTAAATCTGTCAATTTAGGACATTTTATTGGAAGAAAAACACTGTAAAGAGCTGCAGAAGATACACTTCTCAGATTTATCGGAGAAGTCAACCGATGCACATGAAGGAAAAAGTTATCTTGCAAAGAGGAAAAAATAATAAGCTATTTTATTCATAACATTGAAAAACTACTTGGAAAAATCAATATCTGTCAGAAAATGATTTAATTCCGCAGCATGAGTTGTCAGAAAAAAATCTTTAGAACTTAAATTAGGTTACATAGGCTAAACAATAAGTTCATTGTTCGAGAAAAAATAAAAAGAATACATCTCTGTAATTGGAAGCTTAAAATAAAGAGAAGTATGATTAAGAATTACACAACGATGCGCCATGATGAACGCTGTTGTGCTTTGTTTACATAAAGCAATCTCAAAAGCACTTCAAATCTGATTAAAACGACAGAAAAACACAATATTTGAATTGAATCTACATTAATTTTCTAAAGTATCAACAAGACAGAAATTAACTTCAGTGCATTGCTATGGAATTATTTATAAAATAAAATGATTGACTGACTCAGTTGGTGCAAACTGTTACATTTCATCGATATTTTGCCATTTTTTACCCTTAAACCACCAAACATTTGATTGGTGTCAAGTTTGATAACTCTATTTGAATATTTGATTAAGTCTCTTATTTGCTTTCTTTCTAAACAACAAATATCAAATCCAATAGATTTTAGTGGAATTAAAACTTTGCTTTATATAACCTACGATTTGTATAATCGTAGTTAATTTCTTCGTGTAATTTCTGAAAAATCTGTTACCTCACATCAGTAAATATAAGTATCTAAATAATTTCCATAAAAAAAAACAATTGCTTTACCGTTAAATTACTATTAAATGTTGATGGATCAAGGAAATATATGTATATAATATTTATTTTTCTGTTTTTTGTCCTTCGTTGTTGTCAATAAACATTTGATAGTTTTGACTTCTTTACTAGCTTACTGAAGCTATTTCATCCAATATTGGCCTATAGCATCTATAAGTGAATGGGATAAAAAAAAAAATCGTTTTATTGGTCCCTGCCCCACTAGGCCCTGGGGAGTGGGGCTAAAATCATCGAGGTTAATGTAATCTTATTTTATTTTTTTACTCCTGGTCATCATTTTGTTGAGCGTTCCTATTTATGTGATGAACAATGAGTCCTCTACCGAAATTGTAAAATTTATGGCGTCAGAATCAGGTATTCTGTGGTGGGGACGAGGCTCTTATGATAGTAAAATGTACAAGTTCTTTACAAACCTTATGTAAATCATCAGTTAGGTCTACATCATATTCACGCCAAACTTTTCTCTGTCCCTTTGAAATCTTTGAATAGTCTTCTTGAAAAAGTTCAGGAAAGCTCATTTTTTTATTCCTCCAGAATATAGGCTCGGATCTGTGGTTATGGATATTGCCAATCATAGGCTTTTTCAACCCCCACGTTTTACTGAAGAAAATGCAGCTTAAACAATCCGCTTTTTGTAAAACTGCAATTTGCCATCAAAGGAATTGACGAGGTGAATATAACTTATATTCTTAATCACAAAAGGTCCAGTCTACACATTATGTTTCCTACAAATATATATCGACTTTTTCTTCCAAACTTTTTAATTGCAAGAAAACTTTACAGGGCCTGGATATCAAATATTCTCCTTCGTGATCATGTTCTTCTTCACTCTGTAGCTTTAGACCTGCTGGACACGTTATCACTGTTGACGTAAATATTGTGAACAATTTGACCCTTAGATTACAAATTTAAAAGGTCCTAAAGTTAGGGAACCCTGATCCTTCAACTGGCGTCGGAATTTCGTAAATATTATGGATTCTGTAGAAGATTGCGCAGGCGATGGGTCAAATATGAATTAAATGCTGACTGACGTTTTTCATACATATTGTTAGGCCATTATTTACACACTGAATTGTCAGCGGATTCTTTCCGTTATTTCCTAATCATGACAAGGAGCAGGAGGCCGGTGTGACCGATCGGCAGGGGATGTTCACTCCTCCATGGCACCTGATCTCACCTCTGATGTTTTGGAGGTCCGTGTTTGCTCTGCTCCTAATTTGTATTGTTTTATGGACTTTCGAGCTTGATTATGGGGGCATAATTTTTTTTTTATGTAAATGCATTGCAAAATTCCTGAAATGAAATAACGACCATCCCGAATGAGATCCCTCCGTCATTGCTCAGATTGTGAAATATTAATTTCTGTTTTATCACCATATCGTTACCCCGACTGACAAATTATGCTTTTATGATATTATTTAATCACCGTTGAGCAATGCGAGTTGGAGATTTGTTTCCTTTTCGCACACGTTTGAAATTCAAGTACAGAAACGTGTGCAAAACAGAAATCTATCCAGGTAAGATTAATTAATTGCTACAACCTGTTTCATAGTTGGTAGAATGTGAAAAGGTCAGTCTAGAAAATAATCGGAAAAAACGTCATATCAGTACTATTAGTATCGAGATATATTACTTTTTTAAAATCTTAACTTATTTCAAAGAATTATTTATTAAGTAATTTATTCGTTCTCTCTTTGATCTTTTATTTAAAAAGGAAACATGCTGAATTGTTAAAATTTATTTATTCAAAGAAGATGGGCGCATTTGGCAGGTAATCTGCAGGAATCATTTGAACGAAACATTTATGGTTTAAATGTCCATGATTTGGTTGGCTGACCATAGCTGGTCAGGTTTTACAAACACAGCCATATGATATTTCTTTCATTTGGTTTGAAATACCTTACCGGATTGTAATATTCATGTCCGTTTTTCTTAGGAAATACAATAACAAAGTAATGCTTCACAAAAAATTAATACCTATAAGTAAAAGGCATATGATAGGTGTACATGCACATCAAAGTTTAAGTAGAATGCAAGATTGGAATTTGATTTCGCTCTCGATGTAACTGATCCAAAATTAATCTAATTCAAAATTTTTAATAAATTAGTAATAAAATGAGGCCGACAAAAGAATTGATATTTTGCATAAAAAAATAACGCACCATGCGAGGCTCGAACCAAAAACTTTCCATTTCTTGTGCACTAGGCAGGTAATCCATACTACTGAGCTATCGCCGCTATACATATTCACTATATTATAAAAGGACAAAGAAGCACCGTATTTATACAATTGAATTTTTTGGAAAAAGTTCAGTTTTTATGGTCTCTGAGTCTTCTCTTCATATACTACAAATGCATGTTCATTTTTTTTTTAATTAAAATGCACATAAATAACGTTTCAAAATTATGCAGAGAAGACCCAGAGATAGAAATTTTTTTTTAGAAAAACGTGTTTGAAAATGTACCATTTTGTACCAAATGTCTGATCTAGCCAATTTTGAAGTCATTTTCAAGCAAATCAAAACTCACTATCGGGAAATTATTTTCCTATCCCAATTCACAGGAACCCGATAAATGAAAAAAAATGTTAAAATTTCATGAGACGCGTCGATAAAATTTTTCACTTTTCAAGTACATGTACGCCCAGATTCCTGCCGAATGCCAATCAAAAGCGCCCTCGTTCTTTATTTAATTTTACTCTCTCTCTCTTTTGTGAAGACTATACTTAATTATCCGACGTAATGAAATATATGGAGATAAGCTTACGAATAGCATTCGAGTTTAAAAGTCTATTACACAATACAAAATAGGAAAAGAGCAAATATGGACGTCTAAAACATCAGAGGTGGAATCAGGTACCATGGAGGAGTGAGAATTCCCTGCCCTCATTTTAAAAATTGTTAAAACGTAGAGCATGCTCTTGCGTTTCGAATCAACTGAGAGATATAAACCCCGTATGCTGGTGATGATGGTATATTGCTGAATAACTAAGGAAATATGACGATTGAAAAATTAAAGTCATTTCGTTTGTTATAAAGTTTGGTTGTTAGATAAACATTAACGTACGTCTTTTTCAAGTAAAATATTAAAATATGAAACAGACGTGTCAGGCTCCATGGTATCTTTTATCTCAAGCTCAACGGGATATATCGTTTCGACATAAGAATGGAAAAAACCATAGTAAATTGATAATGCTTCGTCAACTTAAATATCGAGTTGAAGGCCACAGCGAGCGTTTTCTTCTTTACACGTATAAGATTACGGACAAATTCTGCTTCATATGAATACAAAAACGGTCTGCTAATAACAGGGTGCACTTGGTACTCACTGGAATTTCAATAGATTGTTGGAAGACGTGGTCTCCAAAAACCATATAAAAATTGTCAATCAGAAACTCGGGCATCTTCTTAATATCAACTTCAGAGTAATCAGAATATTTTAACAAAATAATTTTGCAAATGACCAATGACAAGGCAAGTAAATTAGTTGAACATTTACTGGAATCCGCTTTGTATCTTTGTTTGTAAGGCTTTTTATGAAGTTTCGAAACCCAATATATATATAGATTCCAGTATAGTAATTCAAATTCATTTTGGTTGTTTGGAATATCAAAAATATTCAAATCTGACATAATGGTTTTGAAGAATTTTTCCTTAGAAAGGAAACTATGAGTATAAGTTGTTTACCACTTGTAAAATTAAATCCACGTTCTTCTTAAACACATTATGAATCCTTACAAACAAAACAATGGTGTTACCTGCTTTGTCAGCAGAGACCAGTATGTACTGATCATGTAATCTATCTATTTCTTCACTAATTCTGGATTACTGAATACCGAGGTATAGATGGTTTTCATATTGGCCCTCAATCGATGCACGATTCTAGCATATATCTAATACATTCATACATAGTCTCAAGGTCTTCTTTTTCATGATGTAAGCAATAATTTCTAACTCTTAACGTCTTGTTATTTTTTTTCATGTGTACTTTAGATACCTGGAAATATATGGAAATTTTCATAAACTTTTTTTATCAAATATGGAGAATGTTAACAGTATTTAAGCTAATAAATCCATTCAAACAATACCAAACTGAGCATCGCAAACATGGACCTCTAAAACATCAGAATTGGGATCAGGTACCATGGAGGAATAAGCATTAATCGGTCGGGGCAAATTGTGGCTAACCGATTAGCAATCCTGAATTCGACTGGTTCCCTATTTGACAGATTTGTTAATTTCCTAATAACGAATTTAATTTTTTTTTTCTTTTGTTACGAACTAAATCAGACTTCATTTTTTAAGCGGAAGGTGACAGTATATTCTAGATTCATTACTGATATTTCAAACATGTTACAGATGTTCAGCAATTATGATCAATTAACTTCTAACTAGTTTTCTGTTTGGTTCAGAGGTAAGAACGTTTGCTCTAGAGTAGCGATGTAAGGAGTTGATCCATCCCTGGGCGGGACGTGGAGACTGGCCCTTCGGATGAGACCGTATAATCCGAGATCCCTTGTCGCTATTGGCACAAAAAGGATCGATGCCTCACTGCTTGAAGACCGAATACAGGTCTAAATTTACTGCCTTCTATACTTCCTTATTCATTTGCAAAACAGTAATTTAATACTAAATTTTCTGGTCAGTAAAAGCAAAAAAAGCATTTTTTTTTGGTTTGGTTTCTTTTTTTATCATTGTTTTCTTTCTAACACCATGCAGGTGCTCTGTCTATGTTTAGCACAATCCCCTTCCATTTTTATATTGATCTTGTATTTCAGAAATTCTGATTTTAACATCGCCATTAAAATTTTATAAAAGTTGATTTTTCAGTTTATTGAAGTTTAATTAATATCAAAGAATTTAGCTCGTTCAACGTGGTTCGGTTACAATAATATAATTATTACTCGTTGCGAACCAACTTTTTCTAATGAAATCGATGTAAATAAAATTTAGCTCATATTAATTACTTCTATAATATAAGAAATTTAATATCAGGGTTTTTTTTTTGCATTAAAGTAATGAATTTCAAATTTTAATGATGTTTCATGGAGCGCATATCCACGCAGTGCATAATAGGTGAAAACTATTTAGAATTTTTTCATGTACTGAAATAAAAACAAAGCTTTTTAAAATGTGTTCACTATAGCTTAAAGTTTATTAATGTATGGCTAGTATATGTATGAATATGGATGGTATTGGCTAAATCAACCCACTGTCCGTATGGAAAGTCGGGATCGGAAATAGAATGTTTCATTTCTATCCGTAGTAAACGTTTGGGGAATATTTTCCTGCAGTATTATTTTGGATCGGCGCTAGACAGCGACGTAATTTAGATTTTGGAATGATGCCCTTAAACATTGAATGCTGGTTTTGTTTGCTTTACATAGATAAAAAAAAAAGCAAGACAAGAGTTTTTTTTCGATTTCGGACTAAAATCATTTTCAAATGTCAGCGTCACACCAAAATATTGTGCAATATGGGGGTTTTTTCTTTGCTTTTCGGAATACTGAGTAATTCACCAATTTTTCCACAGAGATGAAAAAACTGTTAATTCAGAATAAGACGACATTCCTTGAGTTTGATAAAGATGCATTTTATTTGCTAAATTAAAGTCTTATGCTGATCGAGTATCATTAAATAAGTTCATGCCCTCCATTCAATAAAGGACATATTCGTCTTTTTTCCGTCACATATGCTACATGTTTCTATGGCAAACTCTAGAAAATGCAACGAAATGAATAAATATAAATTCAATAAAGAAAACATGAGAAATGCTTTTAAAAAACATATTACCTCTTTTTAATGGGTTCTCTTTTTTTCATTTTACCACCGACTACATTAAACCATACAGCAAAGTTTCAATTTGGTAAAATAAAGCATATTTAAAATGTTTTATTTGGTACATATATCTTTTATTTTAATTTTCAAACTATTATAAACTCTGTCCACATCTAATGCAAACGTATTGATCTGTTCACATAACATCACTAGATTTCGATTCACAAAGGGTGATAAGAAAAAAAGATCAAAAGCAATTCTACATGTCAATGGAATGTACAATGACTGCATTGAGAATTGAGAATTTTTTATTAATTTGTCTGCATTGGCTCTGATGAGTGTCGTCCAATGCCTCCATTAGACCTTGAAAAAATCGCCCAATGCTTGCATTGACTCTCAGGAGAGTCGCTCAATGCCTGCATTAGACCTTGAAAGAGTCGATTAGTGCTTGTATTACCTCTCATGTGAGTCGTCCGGCCAATTCCTGCATTTGATTTTGAGAATGTCGCCATTTGACTTCGAGAGAGTCGCCCAATACCCGCATTGGACCTTGACACATTTAGTGTCTTCCTTGAGACGGTCGTACATTTCCTGCATTTACCACTGAGAAAGTATGGCAATTCCTGAGTGAGTGAGAGAGTCTGAATCAGTGCCAGTATTGGCTTTTTTGATAGTTGTACAATCCCTGCGTTGGCCAACAATGACCAAAGATCTGAAAGAGAATTACAATATCAATTAAATTTGGAGCAATTTCAGATGCATATGAGATCAAGATAATATACAAATCAGAAGGAGAAACAATTGCAAGAACCGTGTCATTGTTTTCGTTAATACTGTGATTTTACTAGTAATTTGAAATAAGCAAATTCGGCCGAAACATTTGTTTCAGGCTACACTTATAATCACGAACAACTTCCTTTGTAAATCTGTTCAATTATGTTTACATTAGAAGTAGATGCAAATATTATTTCAATTTTTTATGAGAATTATTTAGACAAATAAAAACTAGTTGAGTGTCCATTATGTATACATGCTTATTTAAAACTTAACGATATTTTTATAAAGAAAGAGAGCGTACAAGGCGTGGACTATCTCCCGCTCTGAGACAAAAAAATTCTCAATATTCAAAATTCACAGATGTTATAGTTTTCTAAAATCATTTCTCAGTAATGTAAACTTCAAAACATTTTATTATTTCATTTTACTGAACGACTTATTTGAAAATCTTTATTTCAAGTCGACAGTTAAGCATATAGAATAAAAATTGGGTTTACTAGAGCTATAAAAAATGAATTTTGAACATAAATGGGTTTAGTCTCCATTCTTTGTTAATGCTTAAATGATGGAAACGTAATCGTGAAATCTTTTTCATTTGTCCAAAAAATGGAATCTGAACCCATTCTATATGAAAATCAAAATTTATGAAAAAAATGTACGCTTCAAAAACCCCGTTCATTTAAATCACACTGACAGACATCGATTACTCATACACTTCGTAGCATAGTGGTTTAAGCGAGCGGTCGGTCTCTGACCAAACTGCGATATGGAAAGGGTTCGAATCATACGTGAAGATTTTTCTTTTTTGTTTTCACCTATCCAGAAAACATGAGTGAAAAATTTATTATTTATAAAATATTAAAACAATGAAATACAGAATTAAATGTGTAAAAGATGATATAATCCATATAAATTAGAAAAATATAACTTAGAATTGAGAAATGTATTGTTTTGAACATATTTTATTGTATAAACAAAAGGATTGGAAACAAGTTCTTACAACTTACGAGTTCCTCTCCTTAAATATAACTATATGTCATGCAATTAAAATATATGTAGTACATTGAAATATAAATACAAAAGAGATACAAGTGATATATTTGTTCAGATATATAACAATTAAGGATTTAGAGGTGTAATAGGCCACTTCCGGTTAAAATGCTGAGGTGTTTGACATCGGCAATTCTCGGAACATCTATCTTCGTAAACAAAAATGGCGCGTCGTCAAGACGGCCTAGGACGCTATCATAAAACATACACCAAAGGAACAGATTATAACTAATCAAAGGAAAGAATTGATATAATATTTAATAGAAAACACCTTACTATAATTTGGTTTGGCAAAATATGCAGTTAAAACGATGTTATCTTCATATACACACTACAAGGGTTTTTCCAACTTCTAAAAATAGCACCGATTTCGAAAAAACAAACGAAGTAACTTTTCATTGTAATTTTGTGATTCTCTTAGTATCAGCTAACAGTTTAAGAGAATAATGAATGTTACAATATTAATAGCATGGTGTGTATTGTGGAATCTGCAATAAATCGACAGATGTTGCGTACATATAATCCCTACATAATCATGATAATGTTATATCCTGGAATTGTGCAAACCTGTGGCCTTGCTTAATGATTCTCAGGATTTGTGAAATATTGATGGTTTCTTGAAAAATAATTGAAAAAACAGACTTAAAATATCTAGATACACATGCAACATACATTTATGTCACGTTCAATTATCCATGTTATCACACATGTACGTGAAATATCTGAGATGATCTAAATAGATCGATCAGTAAAAAAAATGTAATTATATGTTTAGAACTTTAACAAAAGAAAATTTATATCAGCTATGAGAACAAAAAAATATTTTGGGTAAGGTCAGGGTGAATTTTATCTGTGTGGGGTTTTTATTTTATTTTTTTTTTTGAATGAGTTTAGCCGCGTTGGAAACGGGGTGGGGGGTTCAACATATTTATTTATGCATATTTCATTAATTTATAATATATGTGAGACACAATATCGTTTTTAAAACCCTTTGGTCAGTGTTTTGCGATCTGTCAGATATATTTTAGCCTTCATTGTAAAGTAAATAAAAACTATGAAGAACTTTATACACATGGGAACTGCAAAAATGTAGTTTATTTTGTAAACCCTATCTAGGTCAAGGTCAGTGTGAGAAGAGGTCAATTTTCTGAGCAAATGAATCTAATGTGAATTGAGTTGAGTATGACAATCATCTTTTGTTTATATATGCTCAAGCTCATTAGTTCATTCATTACAACCTACCCTATACCATGAACAAAAAAATAATGACTTACATTTTTAGGGGGTACATCACTCTGATGTAGAATATAGATAAATATTGTGGATAGAATAATTCTTTTTGTGGTTATATTATCACAAATACATGTCACACAAAATTTACTATGTTTTCTTATTGATCATCCCTACCATAATTTTCTGTGGCAGAATAATATAAACGGTTTTATAACAATATTGCTAAAATTGTCACTGAAAGCAGACAAGTTCTCTTGATTACAAGTATTCATATATCACATCTGATGACTCTGAACTAAAAAAAAATTGAATGTCTACAATCCTAGGGCTTATTTTTACAGTTGAATACATGAAACATTAAACTGTTCTCTGGCTTACTAGAAACATTACATCTCTACCCTTCGTCTATTAAGGGTGCACCACTGGCGAGAGGGTACAGTTACGTTAATGAGCACATAAGAAATATGTATGGACAAAATTGCATGAAACTAAGGGAAATATTGCCGAAAGTGTTGTTCATTATAACTATGCTTAATTAGGTCATATTCAAGGTCATGGCTATTACACCCCTAATACCTTAAAATCTACAAGATTCGTTAATAAATTTATGCACAGCAGCAAAAATATATGTGTTTGTTTCAACAGGCAAATTTACATCACCACATAATAATAAATTTGTGTCAATATTGACCAATTCGTCAAGTAAAAATAGGCGATTAAAAAGATTATTCCTAATGTCTTTTCTCAGAGTGGGGGATTGTCCTCGCCTTGTACGCCTCCATTCTTGTTTAATATTGAGATATAAGGTCTTGAAAGGCATTTATTTTAGATCTTTGGTGAAACAGAAGTGTTGTAAAAAATGTTTTGCTAAATTTTAGTATTTAGTTGAAATAGGTCCCAATAGACAAAGTAAAAACAAAATTGTCACTGTTTGTGAGGCGCATTTTTAATTCTATTTTAGAGGAACAAAGACTTAATTCTAAAAGTTGTAACCGAACATTCACTTGTACCCAAAACTCCCTTTATAAGAAAAAAATGTTACTTTTAATAAACTTTTCAAAATAAAAAAGCAATAACAAAATGTGCTCCTTTTCAGCACTTTATATCATCATTCTTTAAAAAACTTGAAATCGCAAAATGGGTTACTTTTGCGATGTACTTAGGCCTTTTGACATTAGAGGCGGCTGCTTTTTCAATCAAAAGAGAATCGTTAATTAACTTATCATATAAATATAAAAACAATCTACTGTAAACGCGGGTTATGTAATTTTTTTCTGCAACATCTGCGACCGTTAATTCCAGTAATAACAAACAAAGAAAGACATTTTATTGTTTATATTTATATCTGTTTAAATAATCATTTAAAGAAGGATTAAAAAGTTTAATTATTGTATTAATGATGCGAACGTCTTAATATGTTTCATTGATGGAACAGCCACTGATCAAGAAATCTGTATAGGCGACATGCCTAATGTAGTTCATGCAGTGATTAATTCAATGGGTTTTCCTAAGAAATAAAGGAGAAAATATTCAGTGGATGTAAATATAACGAATTGAATTCGTTTAAACGAATTCCATAATTTGTTATAACGAATTAAATTCGATAAAACGAATTCGTCAAATTGTTATATATGGAATGCCATATACGACAGCCATCTGCTTACTGCCAACTGTCAGCTGCTTACTGCCAACTGCCACACATATTTGAATAAATTTTCATATTTATTTTGATATATTCATGTGTATTTTTCAAAAAACAGACGCGGATGCAGGATTTTTTTTCTAAGAGGGACACCCGGGTAGAAAAAAAAAACAACCCAGAAATTTCTTGACAAGAAAAAAGTAAACTCATGCAGTTACATTACTAAATGAGAAAAATTAATTTATTTTGGCAGGGGGGGGGGGGGG
>PRKT01000125.1:690362-715793 GCA_003671525.1 Saccostrea glomerata
CTACTGTAAACCAAGTATTATACGCGTGCGATAAATATCCGCGAGTTCCGCGAGTAACCTCTGCTCGCGGATATTTATCGTCGCGAACCAGTTGTTCATTTTCCCATGTTATGATTAGAGTTATTTGCCCTTTTTTGAGTACCGATCCCGACGGTTCTATAAGTAATCACGGAAGAATTTTAGTGTTCTAGAAGCAGTTGAAGTTTTATTACAAACATTCAGAAAAAATATATATAAACGAATGGAAAATCTAAAAATATTTGTCTAAAACGATTAAAATGTCAATAAATATCTCAGCTTGTGTTATTATTGTTCATTTATTGTCACAGACGAGTTAGAGATAGCCTGGTTAATTACGACTAGGCTAATTATGGCCCAGTCCTGCTCCGTCCCAACCATTTATAATAATTGCCCTTTGGCTATGTAGATCTTGTAAAGCATCAATTACCCAATTAGCACGAGGTACTTTTACACTTGAGAGTTTTAAACCAACTTAAATCTCCTCCATATTTTTTTTTACCTATTTTCATCCGAGCGTCGTGAATAATGCGTAAGAAGTATACTCATGGTAACATTTTACCTACTTTAGGTGCGGATATAAGATTTTAAATAGACGCAATCCACAGAATGTCTTAAATAATACATAATTAAACAGTACTTAGTTTACCTAGTTTATGAGCGGATATGAAATTTTGATGCAAAATATAAAATACTTGTGGAAATAAAAAAATTATGACCACTTGTTCGCGGAAATAAATCGTCGCGGATTAGTTCTCCAGCGGTCAGTCGCTAATAAAAAATGACGCGTATAATAATTGGTTTACAGTATACCCGATAGACCGGACGCATTTCATAGCGGCCCGGATTCTTTCTTTAATAGTGTTCTTAATAATTTCCAAATCAACATGTAACTAAGTATGTAAATAAATAGTGTTTAGTAGTTTAGTAGTAGTGCTAGTTGTTTTTTGTTTCGCTTTTTCCTTTGTTCTTATGACTTTTTAACTCTTTTCTTTGTCCTGAGGAAGGGACAGGGCGTCCCGAAAATTTGACAATTTTTATTGTTCGTGTCGTTGGTCATTTTTAGTGCTTTATATATATATATATATATATATATATATATATATATATATATATATATATATATATATATATATATATATATATATATATATATATATATATATATATATATATATATATATATATATATATATAATATCAGTGTTCAGGGTTTTGTTAACACGGACTTTTCGAAGAAATCAAATTTATGCTAACAGTATACACAAAGCTGCAGTATAATTTGACAAGCAGTGTTATCTTTCTGATCACGGGGTAAATGAACTTTTAGTGACTAGTTGAGATGACCATGATATTTCGATAAACTTGCGTGTAAAGGTAAAATATTACCAATTATTCAGTTTCCCGTTGAACTATATAATACAAACCCTTTGCCCTCTCGGTACTATATACTATTTTAATTTCATAAAAATCCTAGGAATTATTTGAAACTTTAATCCAAGCGCTCATTTTTTTAAGCCACACAAAAGGGTCCCATGGTTTTTATAGGTCAAAATTGCACTTGTTTACAACTTATAGCTATAAGCAGTAAATAGAACTTTGCCAAGAAAATCAACCCCCGCTCCTACAATCTCCCCTGGTTTTTCTACATTTCTGTATTATTCATACATTCCATAATTTATTTCAAACATTAATATTTTTACTTTAAAATGAAAACAAAATTACACACCCCTTTTCAGCCAATCAGGTAATGCCTACCTATTCACCACTCTACTCAACATTGTGTGTAACAAATAAAGTCACGTGTTCATCCGAGGATTTGGTACTCTCATTCAATAAAGATAGCCTCAATGAAAATATTTAGAATCACACTTATTCCCATGAGTTCAGTTAAAGCAAGGGCTATTTCAAATTCATCTAAGCATTTATTCATCTAACCCAATAAACCACCCTTCATAATTTTCACTTGGCAATGAGCTCTATTTTCATTCAAAAACCAATCAACGATTATTCTTCATAATATTCTTTGAATATACTTTTTTTCCAGAATTAGTGCCAATTCAGATATTACTCACACAAGACCATGCTCGAAGAAAACGGGCGACCAATACATTTCCGGATAAACTGCTCTTTAAATTCACCACCAGTGACGGCGATGTGCGATTAGATCTGACCAGAAATGATTTGGTCAAAGTTCCTCCAATTCTCTTGTGGACCGGCGGACGAGTTGTCAATGACACATACTTTAACTTACAGGTAGCTTTTTCGATGTCCTATTTCCTACTAAATTTTTTTTTAACTTTGGCCTTAAGGTTCTCCCTTCTGATTCGAATTTCTTTATTCTCTTGTTTCCTGAAGATTGCATTGACCAAAAATACGAAAGGCCTAACAATTACATGTATTTAGGCGAAAATAACTTTAATTTAAATGTGGAATGAAGAATGTAGGATTCAAGCTAGAAATACCGATGAATTAGACAATGTACTTGGCTTTGACTAACCTCAAAAGAGCCATATCTCCGCCGTAAATACTTACCCTAGTTTTTAGGTTAAAAATTAATTATTTGTTTTAAACTGATTTTCATAAATAAATATAAAATTGACTCATTTTTATATGATTATATAATTATATGTACATATTTGTACTTTTGGACAGGTGCTTTTTACTGCATTTGGTGATGTTTTAGATAGTTAGTTGGCTTGTCTGTTTGTTTTGAAAAGGGTAAAGATTGGCGACTATACAGTGTATGCCAAGTTATTGTACTAAATTGACAGTTGTTACAAACCTCCAGGGCACGAGTCCGTGTACCATAAATCGATTGCAATCACCAAATGGCAAACGTGTTGATTTTCATGTATGTAATTTGTCTAATTAGGGATAGAGATCTTACATATGTATATTTTGTAGAGTGTTATCTCATAATTTACCATAACAATCAAATCAAGTCATGGCCCTTTTAATCCTTTGGAAAAACACCTTGAATTTTTATGGAATTACTAGCATGACATTGCAACACATTTCGTTGTGATAAAGTTCAATGTTTGAAATTATATGAAAATAAAGTTAACAAATAAAACTTTTTTTGGCATAAAATTTTTTTTAATCTGAATATAATATATTGTATCTACCTAAAAAGAATCAAGTCGATATAATACATGTGAGTGTTTTTTTGTTTTTGTTTTTTTTTCCAGAGAGATTTTGCCTTGTATCAAGGCACTGAAATGGGAGCCAATGCATTGGTTCGTTTTCCTGAAGATGACTATACAAGGTTTGAATTGGTAAGGTACCAACTAATGTGTAGCTCTAAAGTTTGTGACCTTCAAATGACTATTTACACCATGTGTACAGATTCTATGCATTTGAAAGTTGAAAATGTTAGACTTTTCTCTCATATAACCGATGGATACATTTCTCTAGATTTGCAATACCCTTTGTTTCAGCACGCAAACTACATCATTGGGACCGATTTCTACTCCATTGAACCGGTGACTCCCAGAACGAGGCGGTCTGTTAAGATCGTGGAACCCCCATTCTCCAACACCACCCCTCACCCTGCCACTATCCGGATCCACAATGTACTGAGGCTGGAAAAGGATTCCCTCGATTTCGGAAACGACATGTTTATTATTAGTAGGCAAACCTAGAATTTAGAAACATGGATTAGAGTAGAGACTTGTTTTTTTTTTCGTTCAAAACTATGATAATGGTTAATATATCCCGTATCAACCCTTCCAACCTAACATAGTTGTTTAACAGTGTAAAGGTGGTTTTGTCATTGTAAAATTTCAGTAAAGGTTTAGTTTACAGTTATTTTCATTCTATAGAGAACGAACCCTCTCAGACGGATGGACTAAGGCCGCAGAGAGTGATGGAGAGTTCTATGCCTACACTATCCACGCAAGGACCATTTATCATAGATCCAGGAATGGTAAGTTTTCTTTCACCAATGGAAATATTTTATATAAATTTGTATCTGATGATTCAATGGTTATTGATTTTAAAAATAAATATACCGGTAATTTCATTGAAAAAAAGTCAACATAATATAACATCACCGAAAGTAAAAGTTTTTTGTTTTTACAGGGGTTCAGTAGAAGGAAAAGAAGAGAAAGCAATGGTAAGAAGGAAGAATAGTTTGATTGATTGTTTGTATGTTGTTTGACGTCCCGTTCCAAAATTTACAGACGTAAAATGTTATTAAGGCGCCTTGGGCTCTAATGGTATCAGTTAAATAAGGAATATACATCAGTGTATAAACTGGCAAATAAATTGACATAAAGAGAAAAGCATCATTGTGATTTGCTACGGAGTGCTGCCTGTTTTGCGGATCTCCGATCATTATATTTTTCATAATTTTAGGCAAAATATCGTTTATCACTTTTTGTTTTATTTTATACATCCGTTGATCCTTTATGGGTTTTTAGCTCATCTGAGCTGAAAGCTCAAGTGAGCTTTTTTGATCACCTTTTGTCCGTCGTCCGTCTGTCCGTCTGTCAACTTTTCACATTTTCGACTTCTTCTCAAGAACCGCTGGGCCAATTTCAACCAAACTTGCCACAAAGCATCCTTGGGTGAAGGGGATTCAAGTTTGTTCAAATGAAGGGCCATGCCCTCATTCAAGGGGAGATAATTGGGAATTAATGAAAATTTGGTGATATGTTTTAAAAATCTTCTTCTCAAAAACCACTGTGCCAGGAAAGATGAAACTTATGTGGAAACATCCTCAGGTAGTGTAGATTCAAATTTGTTCAAATCATGACCCCCCGGGGGTAGGGCGGGGCCACAAAAGCCGACCAAAGTTATACATAGAAAATATATAGGAAAATTCTTTAAAAATCTTCTTTTCAAGAATAGCATAGCCATAATTGATTATATTTATATGGAAGCATCCTCAGGTAGTGTAGATTCAAGTTTGTTCAAATTATGACCCCCGGGGGTAGGACGGGGCCACAATGGCCGACCAAAGTTTTAAATAGAAATATAAGGTAAAATTCTTCAAAAATCTTCTTCTCAAGAATAACAAAGCCATAATTGATCATATTTATATGGAAGCATCCTCAGGTAGTGTAGATTCAAGTTTGTTCTAATCATGACCCCCGGGGGTAGGGCGGGGCCAAAATGGCCGACCAAAGTTTTACATAAAAATATATAGGAAAATTCTTTAAAATCTTCTTCATAAGAATAGCAAAGTCATAATTGATCATATTTATATGGAAGCATCCTCAGTTAGTGTAGATTTAAGTTTGTTCAAATCATGACCCCCGGGGGAAGGGCAGGGCCACAATGGCCGACCAAAGTTTTACATAGAAATATTTAGGAATTTTAAAAAAAAATCTTTTTGTTAAGAATTGCAAAGCCATAACTGGTCATATTTATATGGAAGCATCCTCGGGTTGTGTAGATCCAAGCCATGATTGGTCATGGGACTACTTTTGGATTCAAACTTTTCAATAATAAACAATTTCTACTTTTTTCTAGCCACAGTGCTCAGGTGAGCGATGTAGCCCATGGGCCTCTTGTTTAAGCTCAGATGAACGTTTGAAATGCCCATTGACCTCTGGTGGAGATCTAGATACTCAGTTTTTGAATTGAATTTTCTTGGAATGTGAAATATCTAGATAAAGCCAGCAAAGTGTAAGATATTTAAGATTAATTATGACAGTGACTTTCAGAAGATATAATTTTATTGCATAGGTTTTGCAAAGAGCCACAAATGGAACAAACGAAGTACCAACCAGTTGTACGTGGAGTATTTAGTGTGTGTAGACTACGCGAACTACATTATGTGAGTACTAAAAAGTCAATACATAGTGTGTGTAGTATTTATGAAATCAATACTTACATCTAGAAATCACATGGTAAAATTATAAACGTCTTAAAATCATATGTACTAATACTTTTGTTACAGCTGGAAGTCGATGTCAAATGCAACCAATGACAACCAAAGAAATGAAGAGGCCAAAAATGCAATTACCAAATACTACCTCTATCTTGTAAATGGGGTAAGACAGTTGACATCTTTTTTTTTCGTAGTATATATTACTAATTCAATTATTCAATAACAACCATGTTTTTCTAACATAATGGGATGAGAGTACATACAAAATCCTTCTTTATAAATATATACTATGTATGTCTATTCTTGTGAATAAAACAATATGTACTAGAGTATTCAGTATTACCTTTCAGTGGTAAATAAATTATTAGTTTATATGAAATGCTTCCACACAAAACATGCAACATCGTTTTAAGGGCGGGGATGGGGAGGGGTTTTGAAAACTTACTTTAAAAAACTTGACAAGCAAAAAAGGAAGATTTCTAACTCGAAAATCCTATTTCACCTTGGGGAGTGGATTTTATATTACAAAGAGGGCAACTATCAATGTTTGTTACTTATAAGTGGGTATCCCACTCCATTCATCTTAGATTGATATTTTTGCAGATAGACACCCGATTTAAGACGGCACAGACGCCTCAGGGCGACTTACGTGTGGCTATAGCTGGAATTGTACTAGCAATGGTAAGCGAAACCTTAAAATGATTGCATCAGCGTTATGTTTAAAGAAAATTTGTTAATTGAAAAGTAAAGAAGTTATAGAATCTACTACAAGATAAACCTGTTGCTTTTAGGACCAGAAGTCGTCCAACTGGACAGAGAACAATGTGATTAGTGGGAATAAGGTGTATGATGGAAATACTCTGATGGATTTCGCCATTTGGTCCAATGCCCAGAAATCGGTGTTACCAAGACACGATCATGCTGCCTTGTACACAGGGTAAGATTCCTGCAAACTTCCCAAGAAATAAAGAAACATGATGATGAATATTTTTGTTTTCATTTGTGTACGTTTTACCACAGGTATAATCTGGCAGAAACATCGACAGATGATAGAACTATAGGTAAGAATCTTCCCTTTCTTTTGTAAAATATTAACATTATATAGGCTATACTAATGTATTGACCAGTGCTTACCAATATCTAATGTTTCAGGTATTGCCTATCTGTCCAGAGTATGCAATTCTTACGCAGCATCCGTTAATGAGGAAACATTTAACGCCATCGCAATTCACATAGGTGCTCACGAGCTTGGTCACAGGTGGGGAAATGTTGTTTATACAATTACTTCTAATTTTATCAAGTTTTTGTCTCCTTGATACCAGGAAGTTCACTTACATAACATTTATCTCTTTTTTTCTAGCATTGGTGCATCACATGACACGGGGGCGTGTCCGTCCAGTAATTTTAACTTAATGGCGGGAATTTTACCAAACCCCGCCAATCTTAGTCCCGATATTGCGCTAAACACCTACAAATTCTCGGCTTGCTCAAGAGCAGCAATTGGGACCTACGTTAGCGGTTTACTTGAGTAAGATATATCCAACATCCACGCATAACAAATCTGTCTTTTGCACACAATTGCAACAAAATCCCAATAATGATGCTTGTTCAGTTACAAAATATAAAACCTTTAGTGGCCTATCGTTTTTTAAAGCGTTACATTCTTGTCAAGTTGTGATTTTGCTATCGGATGACAGCTAGAAAGTGACATTCAGATTTCTTTCTCCTTTAGAAATTGTTTGAGTAACATGCCACCATATTTGGATGTGGTCACTCGAGAGAGCCAAGCCTTCACAGCAGACGAACAATGCGCGATGACGTATGCACCATCTGTTGGTTCAACAGTCTGTCGGGTATTACTTTATAAACTTAATACTTGTACTTTAAATGAAGAACAAACTCTGAAATAAAGATATAAATTTAAAAGTTTGGGTCCAATTTGGTGCACACATCCAGACACGAAACAAAGTTAATCCGGAAATGAAATAAAGCGTCTGCGTGTAAAAGAAAATTCAAAACGCATTATAATTTGTTAACAAAATCTAATAGGATAGTCTGATGAAATGAATTAAATGTGGATATTGAGAGAGTCAATGTGAAAAAGTTAATTACAGAGTAACTACCGATATGATATGATATGATATTATAGGTACTATTATAGTAGGCTTAAATGTTTTACAAACATCTCTTGTTTTTCAGGAAACGTATACTGGTACTATACTCAAGTGGTCAGAGATTTGCCACAAACTACGATGTCGTATTCCAGGAAGTACTTCATGCTCGGCCCATTTTACATTTGATGGAACTCCATGTGGTAATTACAAGGTAAACTGACTGCGCTTCTTTTGAATATGTGTTTACTTTGCAAAATTTTAACTTGATTCGATTAACATCATTCTTTAATGTTTCTTTGATTTAGTGGTGCCAGCTTGGACAGTGTGTCAGTTCTACAAAGGCTCTGGATGTGCCAGGTAAGGGAACCAAATACATTGAGGCATGTTGATCCCCCTTACCCTCCCCTCCCAAATAAATTGGAGAATATGTGGCTGTCAGTTTACCTCTTTTTTGAAATGAAAGTAAACACAGGGGAAGGTTTGTCCCAAACGTTTAAATACAGGCCAAACTCTTAAGTTTTTTGTTGCAAAACAATATTCAAAACGATATTGTATTAGATATTTGCTGCATAGGCGCTCCCCATGTAATTCTGTAAATGACGTATGATAAGTATATATAGGTCTACCCCTCTATACTATAGTATAGAGGGGTAGACCTATATACATGTATATACTTATCATACGTCATTTACAGAATTACATGGGGAGCGCCTATGATTTGTTGGCCAGAAAGACATTTGACGACTTAATTTGCAGCAGACCCAATTCAGAGAAGGCATTGACGTCATCATTCCTGTCTCTGAAACACTTAATTGAAGTATTTTGCAAAGTTGCGCAGATATTTTTACCTGATTTAACTGATACCAAATTGTATTTATCAAATACCTCATATTTTGTTCCTGTGCCGCGAGGCCATATCAGGCCATTTTGTACACCGATATGTAAAATGATAGCCACGCAAAACTTGGTTAGTATTCTTTGAATGTTTAGCAACCCTCGAATATGTTTCCCCTGGAAACGTATATGGTGAACGCAAACCCCCCCTCCATCTCCCACCCACCCAACTTCCAACACACACGCATATATTTATACCCATACCTGTATATAAGTATACCGATATACCAGCAAAATGCATGCTACGGCTTTAGATCTACGGGGTAAATTATGAAATTTAAGATGTCAGAACCGTTTTCAATCGTGTCAAAGAGTAGCAATCAGTAATTACCTCTGTTATGTGGTTGAATTTTGATGCCAAACTGAAGTGAAATCAACTTTTAACTGTTTTTTGTTACAACGTTAAAATGAGTTTTAAACACTTTGCTTAAGCATTGAATTCATATTTTGGGACGTCTTCGGTCCTATAACACACCTGGCCGTGCCGACAAATTGTTAGCGCGGTATGATATTTTGTCGGCACGGCCAGGTGTGTTTATTTATAGGACCGAAGACGTCCCAAAATATGAATTCAATACTTATATTTACATTCTTTAATTGTTCCTTTTCGGTAATCTTTGATGTGAATTTAGCGCGCTTCAAAACTGATGTGCTTTAAAGACGTAAGAGCCGTTTGTGACGTTTGTGACTTCTTAAAGTTAAATAACGCAAAAGAACATTGCGAGGAGAAAAAGTGACAAATTAATTTTAAATGCAAATTTGTTGTATTTTTACGTTAATTCAACAAGGCTAATTTTTTAAAATTAAATTGTGTCAAACAATTTACATTTTGGTGTTCATAAAGTATTAAAAATGCATATACATGTAGTTCCTACTGTGTATTCTAACGCGCGGTGACAAGGTTTTGCGTGTGTTATAGAGATTTAAAGTCATGGATTTCTAATGGATTTCATAAAGAAAATTACACTGAATGTTAATATTTATAAATGGAGGTAATTAAAATAAGAAAAGAGCATTTGAGTATTGCAATACATTATAAAATCGCAATACAGTTCCAAATATCGCAATACAAAAATTGAAAATTTTCATCCGATACCCAGCCTTATTCAAGTTTAACGGATCTTTTTTGTGATTTTTAACTCTTCCTCGTATCAATTCGCAGACAACTGTCCACTTGGTGATGACCCCAGCTATAACTGTGATGCCTCTCTGTGTAGTCAGTACTCACAAAATGTCCGAGAGGGGAGTTGTTGTCAAACATGTTTAATAGGAACTACAACAACTAATTTACCAACGACCACGACACCAACTACAACAACGCCTACAACAACAACAACGCCTACTACAACAACAACGGCGACAACGACATCAACTACAATGACAACGCCTACAACAACAACAACGCCAACAACAACAACGCCTATAACAACCACGACACCAACTACAACAACAACGCCTACAACAACCACGACACCAACTACAACAACAACGCCTACAACAACAACGCCTATAACAACCACGACACCAACTACAACAACAACAACAATGACCACTACACCAACTACAACAACAATGCCCACAACAACAACAACGCTCACTACAACAACAAAACCTAGAACAACAACAATGCCCACTACAACAATGCCTACAACAACAACAATGCCTACAACAACTACGACACACACTAAAACAACAAAGCCTACAACAACATCAACGCCCACAACAACAAGAACGCCGACGACAACAACACAAACAACAACAACGCCCACTTCAACAACAACGTCTACAACAACAACAACACCTACAACTACAACATCCACAACAACAACACCTAAAACTACAACATCCACAACAACAATGCCTACAACAACTCCGACCACTACAACAACAATGCCCACAACAACACTGACCACAACAACATCATCGGCCTCTACAACAACACGGCCTACAACAACGTTGTCAACAACACCGTCCACTATAACAACTCCAACCACAACAACACCTTCAACTACATCAACATCGCTTACAACAACAACAATGATGTCTACAATGACAACAACACGGACAACTACAACAATGCCTACAACAAAACAAACTACCAAAACGCCTGTACCAACAACGATGCCTTCAACAGCAACAGAGACTACAACAACACCAACAGCAACATATACAACAACAATGCTGACAACAACACCAACCACAACCTTAAAACCAACCACAACAACCCCTTCAACTACATCAATGCAAACAACAACACCATCAAGCACAACACCACCACCTCACACTACATCAACACTAACAACTACAATTTCATCAACAAAACCAACCTCTCAGACCCCATCAATATCCACAATTACACCATTCAAAACACCAACCACAACAATGGTACAAACCACCCCAACAAAATCACCTTCTACATCACCAACAGCAATATTGACAACCACTGAAAAATTGCCAACCACCACAACAACATCAATGCCAACCACAATGAACACGACAATATCAACACCTACCACAACACTAAGTACAACAATACCATCCACAGCAAAAACTTCAACATCCACACCTACCACAACAAGCGACCACACAACCACAACAAAAGCAACCACAGAAAGCACCGTGACAATGACCTCATCCATAACAAAGACTTCAGAAACAACCTTTACAGCAACTTCAACAAAACAACCAACAATGACCAGTCCAACAACATCTGTACCAACCTTACAAACAACAGAACAGGCAACCATTGAAACAACCACAGACAGTACTGATGATGTGATAATTAATTTTATGCAGCAAGCCAACTTCTATCATTTAACAAAAATAGCTTTATTTCAAGCACTTGTAGCCAACATTGTGTAATTTTATAAACCCAGTTCCATTGTCTACATACGGTTAACACAGCCAACTTTTTTTCTTAATTCAAATACAATTTGGTTTTAAGTATGATGTTCTTTCAGTCTTTATTAATCATTTTGAACTAAATTTGCTTGTAAAAATATTTTTTATTGTACAGTGTATTTATAATTTTTGAAATATCACTTTTTACTTTTAGGAAATAAAATGAATTTATGTTTGGTATAAATGCTCAACAACAATGCTGAAGTAAAGAGACTCTAAAGAGAATTATTTCTTTCCTTAAAAACAAGAGACTGAGGTAGTTTGCCATTATTTATTGGGGAAAAAAAATATGATAAATCATTTGAATATATTTTGATAAACAATTGCAATACTTTATTTTTTTCTTTCAAAATACAATTTGATAGAATAAAATTATACCATTTATCATCCGTAATGGATTGCTATTTGACTGGACACGTGTACTAGTGTGGCAATACGGATCATGAATATCATATTGGGTAGCTCATTTATCACAGCTTGCTACATAGTGGCAAGTAAGGAAAAACAGTGTAGATGTAGTAATTGAACTTTTCCTGCCTGATGATTCCACAGTTTACAGAATATTAGGCTAAATGTGATAATGATTTAGATTGGGCTACCATGTGCAAAGAGGGATAACTACATACATGATTAGTATTAATGTTAACAAATCAGGGACATTCAGTAAAATTACCCATTTATTTTGAAATAGATACTGCATTTATATTGGCCATTTAATTAAATGTTATTCTAATGGTGTTGAGGGCAACAGCATACTAAAGTTTCAATTTCTCTATCCGCTATTAATCCGTAATCTTGACCTCTAAAGTCTTAATAATAGTCAACTCAGAGGCCATACCAAACTCTTAAATAAGATTTGAACACAATTCATTCCTTTAGTCTGAACACAATTGAACCAACTGTCAGTCAGGCAAGTGCCCATGCAACCAAGAGAAAATAAAATATCTTTCTGACAGGGTAAAGTCAAAACTACATCTGAATGACTAAAATGAATAGTTTTCTGTTTAACTGTTTAACTTTTACAGAAAATTCTTCATGGATTATAACTTAAGATATTTATTTCAAGTTTCCCTCATCCTTCTTAGGGTTGGGAATACTGAAAAGTACCTACAGATCAGAACTGTTAATTAAAACTCCAAGTGATAGTCTGTCCCACGACCAGAACGTCACTACTTCTTGCAAAATATCTCAAAATGAATAAATACCTTGGCCTTCAACCTATGTCCGATTGGTAGATTGATTTTTTTCCAAACTTCCTGCATTTATCCGAACCCTCGAGTTGAATTGATCTCAAGAGTTATGGTTCTTTATAGTCAACAAGTTACTTCAGTTACAGTTGTACCAATTATCAAAGAAATTTGGAAGAAAAAAATCTCGAAGTGAGGCACTTAAAACTTGCATATTAATTTTTAGCTTTATAAATCATCTGCAGACATTAAAAAAAGTTTAAGTCCGAGTCATTGTATCATATCATGTAAATTTTATATTGAACAAAATTTCATATACATTTGAAATCGTATCACAATTATTTTTTTCAAATACATTATAATTTTTTTAATGTACAAGAAATAATAAATACATATATTCAGTGCACTTCTGAGTAATGCATAGAAAATTTGGTTTGTCTTTTGTTTTTTTTTAAGTATTTCTGTAACCTGGTGTAAAATCAAATGGTTTTTAGTATTCTAAAATCAGAAAAAAAGTATATATGACAAATGAATGTATCTGAAATGAAATAGCACTAAATCATCTGAGCAAAAATAGATCAGAATTATAAATAAACTTAAAATAAATATTTAATACTGGTTAGATTTTGGATTTATGTGTATATTGTCAGATTGTAACATTTAATATATGCAAATTAATGATCAGTGAAAAAAAAAAAAAATTCCCATGGAAAACATTATTAAGCTGCATAACTTTATCTTAGACTATGTGTGTAATTTAATTAAAGCACAAAGCTAGCTACAAATTTGAACACTTGTTTATCATAGGAACCAATAAAAACCCTCAGATGAGTGCACCAATTCTACATTGCACTTAAAAAATTGCCTGCAATTGTACAATATGTATAACTATGATCAAAATATGCATCGATCCCCATCAAAAATGAAAACCCATTTTTATGTACATTGCATAATATTTTAAAGCCATGTTGTTGTTTTTTTAATCAAAACTTATGTTGTTCAACCAAGACTTGTACATCACAAAAATTCAAACCTGAGATGTTGCTTTCATAAAATCTTGTTTCTAACAAACTCATATTTCGTAAAACGTGTATTTAACATAGCAAACAAGTAATAAACTGTTGAAAATTCTCATAAAAAATATATATATATCTACTTAGTGTAAAAAAAAAATGAACAAAAAGGTTGTTAAGATAAATAAATGAAAGACAAATCAATTAAAGTTTCTAATTCACAAGTACACTGTACATTTATTAATGAATCAAATTTTACAAATCTGTCAAATGATAAGCTAATTTGGGGTATCTTTGTCAAAACCAGTCTCATGCTAATCCAGAAATACATATCTATTGCAACAATGCTTCATTATATTATGGTATTAACTTAATCTTAGAAATTATCAATCTATGAAATGAAAATTTTCAAGAAAAATTATCGATTAATATATTTCAACCAAAATAAATCAGCAAGTAAACATATACAGGTAATATACCTGCAAAAAATGCGCAATTACACATGAATTTGCTTGCACAAGTCCTGAATACACATACAGTTTTTTATCTAGCTCAGTTTGAATCTCGTCATTGAATGACAAATAAATACATGTATGCCTGATATATAACATTTTCATGGAATGCAATGGAGATTTACAAAAACTAGATATCATCATTCACACACACAGAAATGATCCACAAACCTGTATTAAAACATGTAAATATATGGACTATTGCAGCAGATGTTAGAAATAAATAAGAATATAAAAGCTTAACATTCTGGCACTATTACTATAAACACTAATATGGCAGCTGCATGGTCCATTGAGACCCAATTCATATATATACAGCACTTATAACATATAATGCCTCTACATACAAAAAAAATTTAATCATTTCATTTCAAATAATACAATTTTACATCAAATAATTCACCAATCATGCCATTTTACATCTAAATAAATACCCAATCATACAATTTGTAGAAAACTGGGGACAAGCTGGACACAACTTTACATGGAATAAATCCAAGAGTTTAATATTGTTTACTGCAAATCTTCTACAATTAAGCATTCAATAAATTTTTATCACAGTTAATGATATTTTCATTAATGTGATTTTTCAAAACACTTTGTGCCTATAATCTTTAAGTAGTCAAGTTCAACAAGCCAGCAGTTTCCAACATTTTCCCAATACATTACTTCAGTGGAGATACATTGGATTTTATCCCCATTTCCAGTGACGATTGAAAATTTCCATAACAGAATCATAAATCATAAAGGTGATGGCCACGTCTAAACAAACACGACTTAACCTTGGAACTGTTCCTTTGTAGAACCTATAAAAACATAAAATACATTCTGATAGGAAATCAAAACTCTATTTTATTTACTGATTAACCCAATTCCTCATATACGTGTTGCTGAAATTGGCATTATAGATAGGTTATCGGACTTATAATCTTAGGTGTTTAAAATGTGTTAAACAAATAGACCTTAATGGTCATTTATCCATATATACATGTACATTTTAAAATCATTAAGGTGAAGTTTTAAAGATAATTTTTTTATCCCCCTTCACTAAAAAGAGTAGTAATGAAGAAAATTTGACACTGGTGTTAGAGTTATCAATTACCAATGAACTCTGCATTCAAAAGGTTTTAATGAACAGCCATGATCTTGAATTAAATGTGGGCAAAATGTTGGCATGAATCAATGTTAGCAAGTTTCTGTTTGTTATAAATAAGAAAATTATCTAAACTTACGCTCTTGGTCCTTCATGCTTAAATATCTTAACTGCACAGTCTATCGTTCCCTTATATTTGTGTGCATCAAGACCCTAAAAAAGTAAAAGCAAAATCCAATATTCTTCCTGCACATTCAAATAATTACTTTCAAAGCAATCATTTTAGGATTGGGCAAAAATATAATTACACGAACATGCATTACACTGTTTCATATATAAAAATACAATTTTCACCTACCTGTAGCCTTGTTTTAATGACATCTATTGGTGTGTTACCAAATACAGAACAGGCCCCTGCCAGTGCCCCAAAAGCCCCCACCACATAAACAGGGACAGGTTTTGTGGGGTCTCCCTCTCTGTACCAATGTTTTAAGGACTCCATCACAAAAAATCTAATGGCCTGGTTAGATCCCTGTTTTAATATTGTAGGTACTACTCCTTGATATATACCTTTTATACCTGAAGGATAAAAATTAAACTTTTTTGTATTATGTGTCAAAGTAATGGTTAATCCATCTAAAATCATTAGAGTTACACAAATCAAGAGTAATTTATTTAATATACATGAATCAAAGTCAGGAATTTCAATTTTTTTTCACAATAAAAACTCATTACTTTTTTTAATTATGACAGAAATCTGTCCTCTCAGCATTCATAGCTAGATGGACATAAAGTTTTGTTTGTTCATAAAACTGATCTTTGTATTCACCTTGTTCTTTCACAATCTGGCTTACTCCGTGGAAAAATCCCCTGTAATGGGGGTTAGCTGAGGTCTGATCATTAATGAATTTTACTTTTAATGTTTCCATGGGTGTTACTGCTAATATAGCTTCCGATACACCAGCACCTATAAAAAAGAAACATTACCTAGGCTTATGTATAAAACAAATATTAAAATTTATAAATAATTCATGTTCAACTAACTTAAATTTCTGGTCATTTGAAACAAATTTTGATTTTTGTTGAATTTATTCATTATATTTCTAACAAGAGTTGAGGTTCCTACCTAGTCCACATAGTACTCTTTTATGAGGACTTAGATTACCATTTTCATCTACATTAAATCTTTTTAATTCTTCAAATGCCCCAAACCTGGAAATGAGAATAATATTGCTATATGTCAAAAAATATCATACAAAGAAAAATCTACCGTTACAATCATGGTCATTAGGAAATCCAGTGGGAAATTTTATGCAGGGTAATTCAATGATTTATATCTGTTTTTTCAAACCAATAAAATGAATTAATCTTGATTATGTTTAATCCAGTTAAATTTCTTGAAAACATGTATGTTTGAAGAAATATTCATCTCTGAAGTTATTAATCTGTGGACATTTTGGCCACACCAACAGCTAAGAAGCTAACTAGCATTCCAATCGATGTGAGCAAATCCAAATATCCAGTTTGATCAACGTCTGAGAGTCTAGTAATTTTCTGTGATTGACGATACCTAATCAAGCCCATTCACCATAAAAGGCCCCAATCTTCAAGTTTTACATCTTCTTGGCCAATTTTATTGATTATGTGAAATCTCCTACCAAGTAAGCATTCAAGTCTAAATACTAAATAGATTTTTCTTGTACCAAAAATCATTACACGACTCTTAATTGCCCAAATTTCCCTCAGAATGAAGATAACCAAACTAAAATAGCAGAAACAATGTTGAAATACAGTCAAACCTCATTATCTCAAACTCAATGGGACCAAAACAAACTTCAAGATAGCCAAGGTTCAAGATATCAAGGGTTAAACAATAAGTACATGAAGTTGGATAAAAAGACTGTAAATATCATAATATGATTATTGAAAGGATGAAAATTTGACGATTTTTATATTTTAGAATGCTCTTTAATGAGAATGTAATGAGTGGAAACTTTTACAATTTTTAAAAGTTACTGGTACTTGTCATTTTCATCATTTCCACCTTGTCAAAGTTTCCCTTTTTAGAGTAATATATATACATGTAATATTCAAGAACCATGTCTGTTCTACAGTATTTGTTCTGGGGGCAATGAGAGATTCTTGACATTGTAATCACCAGATAGATACTAACCTCACCGCAGACTTAGGAATAGACCCATATAGTAGTACACTTAATCCCCTATAAAGGCCCCTAACTCCATAGTCTCGCACTGTCACTGAAACACAATTTACGGGGCCTGTATATCGTTTCTGTACCCCCGACCGTTCGTCTAACTGTAGCTGTGTTTTCACGTATTCTGTAGGAAATGTTATACAGATCTCTAATCCTCCTGTAATTCCTCCTGGAAAAAATTACAAATCATTATGAATGTAATGTAAATTTTGTAATTTTGTAATTATCAATGATTTGATGAAAGACTTGTTCAAAGCAGTGACCATATTACCATTTTTTTTTGGTAGTTTTTTTCCTAAATAACTTTTTTTTACATCGAAGTGTAGGATCATTACCAGTATCATGTTTTCTAAGAATTAATTTCATTCTTTAATTTACTAATTTTGTCCATTGGCAAGATCATTTATCAATGAAGACAAACATTCAGAAATGCTCAATTTAATATTCACAAGCAAGTATGAATGATTTGTATTTTAGAATAGACATTTCAACTATATCTCTAAATTTAAACATAAGGACATGTACCATTAGCGTAATGAATTTTACATCCCAAGGGTAATTCAAGGTCATTTTGAGACTTAAACCACGAACATCATCATGAAAACACTTTTAATGTGTCACTGAAGTATATTGTTGAATGATTAATTTTAAAAATTACTGTTGAGATTTGCCGGAAAACATAAAAAGGTTCTTGGCTGAATGTTATGAAATGACGTGTCCACTCTTGGTATTTGTGCAGTTACCTGCAATATTTATAGTCACCAAGATCTTCAAATACCACTGGGTAAAAATATCATTATAATTCAACCTTAGGCTTAGAATAAACTTTAATTATATTCAACTTGCAATTTTAAACTCTTGCAATTGTAATCTACTGTATTCAGTACTTGGTACATCAAAAAAGTATATATCATCAGTTTTTCAGATGAACACAGACAGGTAATGCATATCATAATATTTTAGTAAAACTTGAAAAAACACAAAATATTTTTATAGACACCACTGGAATATTGTGTCTGTAATTCCCTTTGACAAACATTCCTTTCAAGAAAAGACAAATCTTTAAACAGTTCCTAATCTACATGCTATTAGAAATTCATTACTAGAAAATTGTAACACCTCTACAGTGTATCTAACAGTTAATTCTGCAAACAATGATCTAAAAAAAAAAAATTAATTTTTCAACAGTTAAATCTGAGAACCTAGCTTGCTTCTCAAAGTATGCTGTTTCTAATTGCTTAAGCAATCTTTTCTTCTCTGGCAAATATGGATTATCTTGCCAGGGTCCTCTTCAAAAAATCAATTTGCAAACTCCTATTTGTCTGAATTTGATGAATTGACATGAAAAATATGAGACATTTACTGGGTATGAAATCTGTGTCCTAGGAGTTTTAAGATTTGTTTCAGTGCCATTACAACTAAACTACAACATAATATGGACAGAAATCTTGCATTAATTATCATAGAATTGCAAATTTTACATTTCACTTTTTATTTATTCACCCTAGACATCTCAAATCCCTGGATATCTCAAAGTTTTTTCTTGGTACCAATAACCTTGAAATCAAACCCCTTCAGACCAGTAATTTTTCCTCAAACGAGAAGTTAAATTCAACCCCTCAAAAATAAGTGAATTTACAATATTTGATTAAAGGTAAAGTTTGGGCTAGTCAATGTTGATTTAGTTTGGGGTCAGGTTTTCCTCTAACTTACTGAAAAGTGGATATACACAATTTTATATCCATGTCAGTTAAATTTTCATCGTTCAGAAAATCAAACAAATAAATATGTACTTTAGTTAGATCTTCAATGAGTGATCTTAACACTCACTCATGAGCAGGAATTATCTTTCATAACAAAATGAATCAGTGTACAACATGTCTTATATAATTAATTACACACAACAATTTGTCTGAATTATTCATGACCTGCATTGAGTTTTCTCTCTTTTAAGTGGCCTAGCTGGGTATATACCCTATCTGATAAAGATTTAACTAAACATGGAGTGATGACAACTTTCTTCAGATATTAGCACCATAATGATCAATACAGTGTATTCCTATCTCATTTCATCAAACGATCAATAGCTCCTTAAGACGTGTCACCTTTGTCCCTTAAGAACTATATATAACAGATAGTATGTATAATGTATAAATGTATGTCCTAGCAGGTTTAAACTTTACTCTGTATTAAAACAGGATTAAAATTGTATATTTCAAATGATTCTGTATGTAGTTTACATTCCCAAGGCAATCAAATTATTTTGTCTTCTCCTGACCAACTCAAAACAGCCATATATACTCAAAGCTTTTTTTTTTAAACCTCTAGGAACTATACACAGTAAACTATTTCAATTTTACACATTCACAAATGTTTTAAAATTTTAAACATTCTATCTACCCATCCACCCACATCCTTACAACATCAGCGGTCCTGAGTCAACACGTCGTCAAGCGGCTACAATGTTGACTCAGGACCTCTGATGTTGTGACAATAATCCACCCATTGTTTTTTATCCTGATTTAAGAGGACATTAGAAAACACATTTTTTAAAGATGGCCTTCTTTGTATCGAAGAAAAATGTATATATTTTTTTATATTTAGTATTTACTATGTACAAGTGTAAAGAAAATTAGCTTTTGCACTTGTTACTCTCAGTAATCTGTATACTATAATACTGGCAATCAAATTAGAATGATGTTTAATACACAGTTAGTGAGGTGTGCATATTATGTCCAATATGATGAGACTCCATTGTGACACAGCATTGACACAATTTATTTGTACAAGTACTTGCAAACCCCTGTAAATAAGTACTGTGACATTTACTAAACATGTGTAATAAAATTATTTTAATGACACATTCATTTAGCCCATGATTTGAAACATTCCCATATACATATGCCTAAATAAGTTCACCATACTGAATACTTTATACCTTTAGAACAATTCTAAGATAAGAGTTATTTTTGGTGACACTTCATCCAGTGACCTGAATAGTCATAGTAATCTCAGGAACCCATATTTCTACTGAAGACGTCGACTTCAAATGCACGCCAATTTAAAGCTCAAAAATTTAAAATCTTTCACAAGCTTTCAAATTGCGTGAAAGAGAGTCAGAGGCATGAAGATATCTAGTTTCCTAACCATTATTATTCTTGGTGTCAGATCTGTTTGGGGTATTCTTTTAGACCAGGAAGTCTCTCTGTTATTGTTCTACCTATACATATCACACAAGGCTGGGGTACTTCTTTTCAATCTATTCAGTTTAAAAATTTAAAAATAAACAACATTTCATTGAAATGACAAACTTCCTAGAAGGATTCTTAATATAGACATTTATTTGGACAAATACAATGATCAAATGCCAAAATCAGCCCACATCTACTATGTCATAGAATTTTTTTTACTAAAAAACATTACCTTACACCATCCCAAAACATAGACACTCATATATTTTAGGGTTTTTTTTTTACAACACCTAGAAACTATACTGACAATGTGCAACTAAGAAATGTCCAAGTGGGTGTAGAAAAATATATAAATATCTACATTGCCAAAACATTAAAATGCACTGTTTCAACTTACAAAAAAACAATCCTTTCAGGAAAAATAAATCATCATGTTAACCCACTGATAAGAGCCTTGTTATGAAAACTTTTTTACCATCATTTTGCCACTTTTGCACATAATTTGTGGGCCATTTCCTTTTCTTCCTGGAAACATGCAGCTATTCATTAAAAGGTTAGGCTAAATGCCGGGCGACAGGATCATGAAACATCTTTTGAAAGTATAATTTAAGACAAAATCTTTATGCTTTAGTTACAACTTCTGAATCAGCAAATATATTAAAACACAAGAAAGATGGCATGAACAGCTTTATGTTTTTGTTTTATTTAATCATTGAATCATATAATAAAACAAATATTTCAGTTTTTCCAGTCAATACAATGATTTAGCCACTTTCAAAGTACAATATTCACCTCATCCTTTGGGTTCAGTGAATATTGTACTCCTTACGTGGCTAAATCATCGAATTGACCACTAATCTTGAAACAAAACAAAAAAGAGCATTACATAGTTTTTTTCCCTTCTTTTTTAAGGCTATATATTGTACATTTAATATTTTTACGTTTTTATGAAAATTAATATTTTCTTTGATTGTATTTTCAAAATTTAAAAAAGTGTTTTTTTTTTCTGATTTTAACTACTGTTTTACCAAAACATAATCACTCATGGTGAATATTATTTTCACTAAAAATCTTAGATTTCTCTACTTTTCGATCGTCATGACATTCAAACAAACATGAAAAAACGTGTAAATCTATATTTAGAATCAAAACAAAAACACGACACATGCTCGGCTCTACAAGATGATGCAAGATGTCGCGACCAGTTACCAGTCATCATTTTAGCACGAATTATTTTTAAATCGAAGTCCAAGGTTCATTTACGCACAGAAAATATGTGTCAGGGGCTCCCTTCTGGTCATTGAGATAAGATAATTTTAAGGGTGTTTTCCAACGATACGACCTACTTCACACGAAGTTTTCGTAAACCCTTTGCCTTTACCCACTCACCTGCAAGAATTGACTTCGTTGCTTTAGCTAAATTAAAGCTATTTGTAGGAGGTGCAGTGATATTTCCTGCTAATGCCTTCTTTTCCTGATTTTTCTGCCTTTGCTCGTTGTCCATTTTTGTCCTTTAAATCCTTCTTTGCTCACCTAACGCAGTTGTACGCGTGTATCCTCTCCCTAAGGTATCATCACGGGAAATGACATCACGCCACGAATCTCGTGAACCTAACCCAACTTATTGCCCAATCAGCGCACGGCATAATGTTCTCACACGACTGTCCTCGAACAAACATAGTGCCCTGAAACCAAAAGAAGCTGACGTGAAGCTTTCCATTTTTATTGAAAATAATTATTTGATTTAAAGTATATATTTAAAGTTGAATTACAATTCGAATACTTTTTGTTTCAGGACTGATAATTAAATTACGAACAGTTTATCAATTTACTTTATTACTAAATTAACACAGGTCATGGGCAAATATATTGCAATTAGACTTATTTATTTGGACTTTGAACTATTCATTGTGTAATTTTGCATGCATAAATAGATTTAGAAAATAATGTACCAAATTCTTAAAGATAATATTGAAGTAACTGAATCTTAAAGATGTGACAGAAAAATAAAAAAAAAAATAAAAAGTTCCAATATCCTTTATTGATTTAATCAATTATATATATACAAAAACCCCTAGTATAGTAGGTTATTATTAAATATATGATTACATGATTTACATGCAAATTAGCTATGATAACACATTTTAATCCAAGATTCATCTGACTCAAACCCCTGCTTAAATTACATTGTAACTTGTGCAGGGTCACAAGGTAAAAGCAGTGGTTAGAGTCAGAGATTAAACACATTTATGTAGCTTATGGAAGGTACGTAGCATCGATTTTGAAAGGAGTCAGTCAGATTTTTTTACTTACCTGAAAAGTTGACTAAGGGGATGGGCTGGCTGGTGTGGGCTGCGCTGGATCCTGGGCTGGGCTGCGAAGGGCTGGGCTGGGCTCTGCTGCTTGCTGCGCATCCTGTCAATTGCAAGTCAAGAGGTCAAATACTGATACGGTCAACATCATTTGGCAAGGTCAAGATCACAAAAGGCTGCAAGATGTACACTGTGAATCTTACCTCCTCTTCTCTCCTTGACTGCTGTTGGGATCCTCCCGGGTCAGCATACATCTCCTCTTCTGCTAACAAAGCAAAATCAAGACATCAAAACAACTTCTCACAGATAACAAAATTTCAGCTAGCATGACTCCGTTGGGCCAACGTTGGTTTTTGGTTGTATGGTTGGTAGAGTGTTGGCGTTGGGGAACAGATGTAGGCCCAACGTTGGTCCAACGTTCATTTACGTTGGCATGAAAGCTAAACCAACGGTGTTGGGCATGTAATGTTGGCCAAACCGTTGGTCCAACGTTCATTTACGTTGGCATGAAAGCTAAACCAATTGTGTTGGGCATGTGATGTTGGCCCAACGTTGGTCCAACGTTCATTTACGTTGGCATGAAAGCTAAACCAATGGTGTTGTTCATGTGATGTTGGCCCAATATTGGCCCATTGTAGTAACATGTTGACAAGAACTATAGCGACTTGATGTTGGACATTAAGATGTTGGCCCAACATAGGTTAAACCGAGTGAGTGTTGACATGGATCAAGACCATTGTGTGTTGAGTATGCAATGTTGGCCCAACGTAGGTCTAACTGAGTACATGTTGACACAAAACATTGCCACTTATTGTTGGTTATTCAATATGGGCCCAACGTTGGCCCAGCTTAATAAATGTTGACAATATAATGATTCATTGCTCTGTGTTGGGCGTGCTGGACTGAACTGGAGTTGGTCCAATAGTAGGAATATTGGGATTACTAGTACATGTACAGGTAGCCTGTAATGTTTGAGATGAAATGCTGGTCCAACGTTGGTCCAATGTTGCGAAAAGTATTCATCATTTTAGATTTATATATTGTAAATCGATGGTAATGATATAAGCAACTCATTATAAACATGTAATCTATATTATATATTGAATGGAAAATATGAGACAATCCTTACAAGTCTGTGAATTACATATAGTAATTTTGTATCTTGGTAGATTCTATATTTAGCATCATTGAATCAAATTTAAAGTGCTGTGTTTTGCATGTTTTGGGCTCCAAAATAAATAGGTCACTGGTGAAATTCACTGGCTCGGCAGGTGACTCATAGGTCAGACCGTCTCCAAGGAAACCGTCATCTTAATCAGTTTTTTAACCGCGCTCTTGAACAATGCAAAGCGTATGTGTCTGTTTAAGTTAACGCAAGAATTTTAATCCTTTCAATGTAAGTATAGTTTTTGTTTTTGTTATTGAAATAATTAATAATGTGAAATGCACAACATTGTAACGGCCTGCATGTAGGCTTTCAAATTATTGGTACCGGGTAGCTGATTAAACAATTTTAATTGATGAAGATCTTAATTTTTATAGGAATTGGCGGGCTTGAACAAAACAGATATGTTCGGATCTGTAAGTGAACGCAAGAATGTTAACCAGTGAGATGTAAGTAACTATTTTGTATTTATATTAACAATGTGAAATTCAATCTTAAGAATTGCTTTAAAAAAATGTGTGATGCTGATTAACATTTGAAAACACTATTTTAATTGATGACAATCTTAACGTTTACAGGAAATGCCGGGATGGAAAAATCCTCTTCACTCTGAGACTATTGATGTGGCATTTTCTGTATATGGAAGGGACTGATTTATATGTGTGGGAAAACATGGATTCTAAGAACAAATAAACAACAGAAAAAGTGATAAGTGATTCAAATATGACCTTTCAAAACAGTACAATTAGAACTTGAAGACTCTTATATCAAAGCGATATTTAGTAGTGGACATAGTGATGTGGAATGTACTTGAGAAACCTTGAACTTTCTACCTCTTCCCTCTTTTAGTTACATTCCATGGAATTCTTTAATGAAAGTGAAAGTGGCAAAGAATACATTGTGATACATTTTAGGAGGAAAAAAATATTTGACCAAACATGGTGAAATTAATTGTGTCATATAATCTGGGAAATAAA